>PVKN010001510.1:0-31400 GCA_004027915.1 Capromys pilorides
AGCCTCCTGAGTGCTGGGGCTACAGGTGTGTGCCACCACCTTGTAAGAGTTTTGGATTTCAACATACGCTTTTTAGGATCAGGGAAGCACAAGCATTCAGACCCTAAGAAAGGGATTTGAGTTTAGTTTGAGTAACACTAGCCACCAAAAGAGACAAAATGAAAGCATCTGTGACTTTCTATGAGTGTATTCCTGCTTCTGTAAAGTCCAAACAGGTGCTCCTGATGGAGAGGCGGCTCTCTTCTGAAAGATGGCCTGGGTCTGTCTGTCTGGAGGCTGGATGCCTAGTTGGGTGATGGCGAATCTGTATCTCAGCAGTATCAGCCCAAAGGTGATAAACACACGCACGTCTGGGTCACATTTGGATGACAAGGTAGACAGGGGGATGCTGAGAAGTACACTACCTGGTGCATCTACCAGCCTGTGTCACAGGCTCAGGGGAGTGGGAGCTCAGAACTGTGCTGGTTCCTAGCTCAGCTGTCGCTGTCATGTGATGTTCTCTAAAGGAACTTGAATGTAGATAATGATGCTGATCAGGGGGATTCTGTGAGCCAAGCCAAGTGAAGGGAGGACATTCCTCTGTAAAAATTAAAGCTACAATGGGGCATGGTGGTACACAGCTGTAATTTCAGCCCTTGGGAGACTGCAGCAGGAAGATCATTGTGAGTTCAAGACCAGCCTGAACTACAAAGTGAGCACAAGGCTAGACTGAACTGTATAACAAGACCTTGTCTCAAAAAGATAAACAAAACAAAACAAAATTAAAACTGCTGTCCAAGCCACATAGCTGAGATCGGGGAGAGCCGAGGATTCCCTCTGGCAACCACTCTTGTGTCAGATCGATAACAATACAAGCCCCAACATGAGTGGTGGGAACTTTTGACATTCTTCACTCACAAGCATGACTGTAAATGTAATTGGCCTGGACAATGTCAAAGAGTTGTGATCAGTTGCCCAGTATGGCTGCAAGTACTAACTCACAGGAAACGTATGATATGAGGCAATGTGGCCTCCTAGTGAACCTCCCAAAATACCCTCCTCTTGAAATGTGCTTGCAGATCACTCAGAGATTCTCAGCCTTAACACTGATAATAGCTTAGGCTACTGACAGCTCATATGTTCATGGCAAGTCATGGTCCTGCCTTGTGGTGGGCTGCCCTGTACGTCAGAGGATGTCAGCAGCTTCCCTGACCTTGACACAGATGCCAGCAGCATCCTCTGCCCAGCCAGTTGCCAAAGTGCGGAGGTTGCCCAATGCCTGCTGGGGGTCAGAAGTGCCCCAGGTTGAGGACTACTATGTAACTGAATGACAGAAACTATTGAATAGCATTCTTCAATATGGTTAAATGTTGCAGAATCAAATGGTAACTGATGCTTCCCTAGAGTGCTTGGTCTTGAGCAGGTCTTTCTTTTTTTGAGCAAGTCTTTCTGACAGTAAGGAGATGGGGCTGGTCCTTTAAAAACTTCTCAGGAGACAGTTCAGGAGCATAGGTGTCTCCTTGGCAAATGCAAAGTCCTGAGTTCGATCCCTGGTACTGAATAAAAGAAAACCAAACCAAAACCAAAACCAAACCAAAATAACCAACCAAGCAAAAAACCCCTTCTCCTGCTAAAAGATACTAATGCTTGTTGACAGTATAAACAAGCCAGTTGTGCCTTCATAAGCCTTTTCAGTTCTCTGTAGCAGGAGGGCATTCAACTATGCATCTGAAAATAGTTTCATGTCAACACATTTAAAGTAAATAAGGCCAGGCATGGGGACGCATATCTGTAATCCCAGTATGCAGGAGACTGAGGCTGGATGATCACTGTAAGTTTGAGACCAGCCTGGGCTTCATAGTGAGACCTCTCTCAAAAAGATACATACATACATACATATATACATACATATATATATATATATATATATATATATATATATATATATATATATACATACATACATACATACGTACATATATACATACATACACAAATACATAAATAAATAGACCTGGGATACAGCTCAGCGGCATAAGCGCTTGCCTGGCAAGTGCAAGGTCCTAAGCTCAATCCCTGGTACCGCAAAATAAATGAATGAATGAATGAATGAATAAATAAATAAATAAGTATGAAATTGGAGTTGAAAGACACCAGAATTGACTTTTTCGAGACTGTGATCTGTCAGATTGTTCCTGTGGAGCTTGACTTTGGAAGGCCCTGTAAGTTGCAGGTTCTGAATGCATGTGTACTGCTCAGAGCCTTTGGCCATTACTGACTTCTGGGCTGAGGTGTAATTGATGAGAGCTGACATCAGGTTGTTCCTGAACACCTGCCCCACAAGGTGATGGAGCGTGGATGGCCTCAGAGCTGGAGCAAAATAAACAGCATGTGTTGGGCCTTGTGTTTGCCACAGTGAACTAGAGAGACAGAACCAAAACAACACATAGGTAGGTGAGTGAGCATGTTGCTGAGGAGGAAGACAGACAGACAGACAGACAGACAGACAGACAGACAGACAGACAGATGAAATACGAGGGAGTTTATTAGGGACAGTGGCTCCTGTGATTTTGGAGGCTAAGAGGTCCCATGGTGTTACTCTGAAGGCTGGGGACCTAGGAGGCTGGTGGACTCATTCTAAGTCTGAAGACCTCAGAACCAGAGAAGCTGAGTGTATGGTCCTCAGTCTGAAAATCTGGGGTACTGGTGCAAGTCCCAGAATCCAAAGCTCAGAGAAACCAGAGCTCTGATGTCCAAGGTCAGGAGAAGGAAGCTGTCCCAGCTCTAGAACAGCAAGTGAGAGTACATGTGGCCTTCCTTTGCCTTTGTGCCCTAACCTGGCCCTCAGTCACTTGGGCAGGGGCCAAGGAAGTAGTAGTCATTTAGAGCCCTACCTTAGGGGCTTTGATGGGCTGAGTTATGACCATGATCTGTGCTTTGCTTCAGTCTCACCTGGCTTCAAACAGATGCCAAGTGAGATAAAAGCAGGTGCTGCAGACGCTGGGCCTTCCCTGCAGGGGTCAATGGGCTGGCACTGCCAGAGTGGTGTGGGCTGAGGCCTGGGCCTGCTGACAGCGCAGAGCAGACATGTAAGACCCAGGAAGTCAGAGCCCAGGAAGGAAAACGAAGACACAGGATGGACTGCGGGACATTCTCCTAGGTACAGGGATGGGCTCAAATCTTTAGGGTCTGAGCTGGATGCTTAGAGAAGTGAAGTCTTATAAGTGGGGGTGCTGGTGTCAGTATTTTGAGTGCTGTCTAAATTTCTTTTAAAGTTCTGAATGTACC
This sequence comes from Capromys pilorides, assembly GCA_004027915.1. Taxonomy (NCBI): domain Eukaryota; kingdom Metazoa; phylum Chordata; class Mammalia; order Rodentia; family Capromyidae; genus Capromys; species Capromys pilorides. The sequence continues at coordinate 3,268 of PVKN010001510.1, forward strand.
CATGATGCCCAATATTTATGGCAGTCATGGCAGATGTGTGGCATGTGCGCCACCAGAAGGTTGTTTGTTTTGTTGAGAGCTCTTAACGGTTTGCCATCACTGGTTTAGGATGTGTGTATTCCATCGTATTTAAGAATTCCTCTGCATGCTGACATTCAAGTTTTATGAGCCACAGGCGGTAATGGCACACTGTATACCGCTGCATGGTTTACTCAGAAAACATTGAAAAGGTGTATTTTATGCCTTTTTTTTTTTTTTTTTTTTAATGGTGCCGAGATCCAACCCTGGCCTCGCATGTGCTAGATAAGCACTCTATCACTGAGGTATCTCCAGCCCCTGTGTAATATTTATTTTACTAAAAGAAAAAATGAAAGAGTATATCTTATATTTATTTTATACCAAAAAAGAAAGAAGGAAAGAAGGAAGGGAGAGAGGGAAGGACAGAGGGTGGGAGAGAAAAACAAGGGAAAAGGGAAGAAGGGAGGAAGGAAAAAGAGGAACCATTGAGTGGGGCTAGAGGATAAGAGAAAATGCAATTATATGTTTGGAGGAGGAATGTTTAAAGAATTCCCTTTAATTCTCTGAAAGGACAAGGTGTGGAGGACTCCAAAATCTTTGCTGGTCTGTGGGATTTATTCTATTCTGGCTTTTTTCTTTTTGAACTTTTTATTACAGAAATCTAAAAACATACTTCATAGCGACAAGCATTATCACTGAGACCCCTTAAGTCCAGCACCCAGCTTCCATAACATGTCATTGATGTCCTTGTTTATACAGCTCTCCGAGTTTTTAAATTCTCTCAGTCCATCCAAGGCAGGTTGGGAAGCTCCAGCAGGTGTCCAGGGCAGGGGCAGGGGCAGGGGCAGGGGCAGGGGCAGGGGCAGGGGCAGGGGCAGGGGCAGGGGCAGGGGCAGTTGATGTTGATTCTCAGTGAGACAAATATAAAGAGACTCAAGCTGTGGGCAGACTGAACACCGGCAGTCGGCAGGCAGTAGAATCTGGTGGGGAAAGTTTGGGAAACTGGTAGAGATCCATGGTTGGAAGGTGGGGTGCATAGGAAAGTGGTAGCAGGTAAAGCAAGAACTTGATGATGCTCATTAAAGAGGGGGTGCTTGGGGAGTCTTTCCCTTCAGGCCCCTCAGGCCATTCTGCTCCTCACTTACAGTGAAGCAAAATGTGACACCGGAACAGCAGCAGAGCTGGTTTGTCAGGGAGCTTTGTTAAAAATGCAAATTCCCAGTCTTACTCCAGGCATTTTGCACCAACGCTCTAGCTAGCACCCAGCTCTGTGTTTCAGTAAGACCACCAGCAACTCTGATGTGTGTTGAAGCTAAAAGTCACCTGTTTGAGGTATTTCCAAGTTGGGCCCCTTCCCCTTTCCCCCAGAACTAGCAGCATGGCAGCCCGAGCTGATCTGAATCCATTTTCTTGTGTCAAGTCCCCTAGGTTGGTTCTCTGCACTCTGGAGAAGCCCCTTTCTCAGTCACATTGGCAGTCAGAGGGTGACTTGCCTTCAAGGGAGCAGTTATTTCTAGGAAGACAAACTCAGATAGGGACAGGATTCACGGGGCTTGCTCAAATCCAGTTGCTTCTTCAAATTAAAAAAAAATCTTGAAACAACTCAAAAGAGACGCTGAGGAGGCCCTGGGTCAGCCAGCGCTAGGATGTTACAGTGTGTTCTTTGCTCTGTGCTCGCCCGCTGTTCCCATTATTCAAGGACAGAGCCTCCCACCCTGCTTTTCCCACAGAACAAAGATGTCTTGAGTGCATTAAATTGCTGGGAAGCCCTGAGGGCCAGGTCTACCACCTTTGATCCACCACCTTCAGACCTTTCATCTGGAACCATTTTTGTTTTTCCTGAACTTTCTTTGCTCCCAAAATCTACCTAGAATTATAAGCAGTCCTTTAAATGTCAGTTGTTATTATTTGCTATTGAATGGGGGAGAGAAGGGAGGAATGGGGCATCCCAGGGAGGGGGAACAGCAGGCCAGACTACACTGATTTGTGGGGTTGGGTGTAAAATGAAATGTGAGTCCTGTCTAGAAGTGTGTGTGGGGGGGTCCTGTCTCCCCACAGGCCCTTCCTCTGACTTAGGCCTGACAGGTGACTCACAAGAGATTGCAATCTCTGTGTGAGGACCTGCTTGGAACTGGAGTAGGTGACAGGCTGCTTGCCATACACACCACCCGCAGGGCCCCTGCAGGGCCCCTGTAGCCCAGGGCAGGACAGGGAAGGGCAGCACCATATCCTGTGGGAATCAGGCCCACCCCAGGCCCTCTGTGTTCATGCATGTGGGCCCTGGCTGGGGCTCGAGGCACTGAAGGAATGAGCACAGTGACACAGAGTGGGGAGCAGCTGCCATCAGATGGAAAGGGGGATGCTAAGCCCCTGGCTTCATGTGCAGGTGGGCAAGAACTCATTTGAGGGAAGCAGTGGGAGGCGAGATCACCCGTAAGACACCTGAACATATCACCTTTCCTCCTCAGTGACATCTTCGGCTTTGCAGGCAGAGCCAGCTTGTAAATGGGTGACCTTCACAGTCACAAAGGAGCATGCTCAGAAGGGCCCCGTGGTTGGTTTAATACTTTGCTCTTGTCCTCCAGCAATTAATAATTTCAACTTTGACCTTGAGTTAAATTAGGATAACTGCTGTGTGCACATGAGCAGAGGAAAAATGGGCCCCATGTGTGTCTGCCTAGCTCCCGCTCCTTCTAGGGACCACACTGAGGATGCCCCAGAAGCACAGAACAGGGTGGACTCGTCATGGGTGGGAATTCAGGGTGGCCAAGGAAGAGGGCTTGAGTACAAGGTAAACACGGTATGTTACAGTGGAACACGTGGGGACTTCGACAGCTGCAGCAGCCACTTCTCATGTCAACTAGAACTTTCTTCGACTGTAGAAATAATGGATTTTTTTTTTTTTTTTTGGATTTTGAGAAACAAAATCAACCAAGAAACCCAGGTCTTTTCTTATGGTACCTCCCCGCCCCCACTGCCACCGCCCCTATGCTGAAGAAGAAGATATGGAAGGAGAGGAAACCTTGCCCAGCTCGCAGTCCCCTTTCTTTGCAGACCTTCACTCAGGAGCAACGGGAAGGCGGAGCCAGGGCACATACGCAGACGTGAAACAGAAAGAAGTCAGCCTGGCTTGCGCTGCATTTCCACTGTTCTAGCATGAAAGCACATGTCCAAGCACACAATGTGTGATTCTGATGGGTTCCAATACAGGTTACACGCGTTCCACATTTACAACTGGTTTGTTGCTGGGGAGATAGGTCAGCCACATAAGTGCCTGTCCAGAAAGCGCAAGGTCCTGAGTTTGATCCCCAGCACCAAAAAATAAAATAAATTAAACAAAATAAAAGCAAAACTGGTATCACTTAATATAAATAGCGAAATTCATGACAATTTAAAATTTTAACTATTCTGTACTTTAGGATAACATTAAATAACAAACAACACCTTAAACTGAGAAAAAGAAACCTTACTTTGTAATACACTTGACCAAGGATTCCTACCCTTGCGTTTTGCCCCAGTAACTGATGTGGCTACCTGGGGCTATTGGCCGGCCCTTATCCTCAGGCTACCGAATCCTCTCCATCATAGGATAAAGACTGGATGAACCTCATTGCTCAAATTGTCCAGGGTGACAAGAACCGTTGGTTGAACAAGAAGGTGACCACGGCACCGCCCCCTGAAGAGTAAGCTGGAGCCAGATAGGCCGCCGCCGAGGGAGAAGAGCACAGGCCACTCCGGGGTGAAGAGGAGGCTGACAAGCAGCTCACAGGAATCAGGGATCGCCGTGGTGCATCAGATGCGTGATAAGCCCCCTGAGGGTCCGTGAAGCAACCCACATTCGTCAGGGGCCCACCGTTGCCGCGTGTGAGCATGGGGTGGGATGTGCAGAGAGATCGCAGTGAGCTGCTTCCGCCCAAGGAATCCGAAATCCTCTGGGGACGCACGCGCATCTGAGTATTTTCCCCGTGGGCTTTGTCTATTGTCCTTTCATGTTTTCAGGGTGGAAAGTGGAGGCAAACCTGGGTGGAGGGAATGCATGACAGAGAGAGGGGACGCAGCCGAGGGTCAACGAAGGTTCAGAAATGCTGCTGGGAGCCCAGTTTCCACTCCAGTGGGGAGGGAGTTTGTGTCAGGAAGCGGCGAGGGCAGGGTGGAACAGGGAGAGTGGTGAATAATAACTTAGGTAGCTTGCACTTAATCCTGTGGGTGCCCAGGCTTGATCAAAGCAGGAGCACAGGGAGTTTTAGGCGTGCAGGGTGGTGACGCGGGTGCGGGAAGGTGGCTGTAGTGCAGCCGCCCCCACCCCCTTTATTTACCCCCGCCCCCCCCCCCCCCCCCCCCCCCCCCCCCCCCCCGTGGGAGGAGGACAAGGGCCTGCAATGATAAGCAAATGGGATTGAAGTTTAGCTTTCAGACTAGTTTATCAAAACTTTGGCTTTATCACCAGGTGTGGTGTAATCCCAGCACTTGGGAGGCTCAGGCAGGAGGATGGGTATGAGTTCGATATCAGCCTGGGCTACAAAAGTGAGCTCAAGGCCAACCTGAACTGCATAGTGAGAACCTGTTTCAAAGAGACAAAAAAAAAAAAAAAAGTTTGGTTTGTTTGTTTTTGAGACAAGGCCCCGCTGCCTAGTTCAGCTGGGTTTGGAGTCACTACGTAGCCCAGGCTGGCCTCAAACTCACAGTGATCTTTCCTTCCTCAGCCTCCTGAGTGCTGGTGTTACAGGCCTGTGCCCTCTGCCCTACTCAAAAAAATCTTTTAGACTTTTGATTTTCCTCCCTTTTTTGTCCAAATAATCTCAGCATTAGTCCAATACACCAAACAGATAAGAGCAATTGTCAGGTTTGCACAGCATGGAAGCCTTTGCTGCTGGTGATGAGGGTTCAAAAAATATACTCTTCTGTGTGTGTGTGTGTGTGTGTGTGTGTGTGTGTGTATGTGTGTGTGTGTGTGTGTGCATGTGTGTGTGTGCGTGTGTGTGTGTTTCTTTTTGAGACAGGATCTCACCATGCAGGTCATGCTAGCCTCGAACTGACTTGGTAGCCCAGGCTGGTCTTGAGCTTGCAACGATCCTCTTGCTTTAGCCTCCCGAGTGCTGGGAATACAGGCGAGCACCACCTTGCCCAGCATGAGTTCTGATGGCCTGGCCAGGGATGTAGTTCAGCCTCACATGATGCCCGTGTGGCGAGCACGAGGACCTGAGTTCAATTTCTGGTCCCCAGAGTAAGTTCTTCATTCCAGTCAGGGAGGAGACCTTGAAAACACCTGGCCCAGTTGTGGGTGGCCATGGCTGCAGATGGTTGTTATTGTCTGTCCTCCAAACCTTGTACAGTTCTGGGACTCTTTGGAAATATTTCCGGAAGAAGACCTAGATTTGTTCATACAGCTTTCTTTCACTAACAAAGCATGGTTTATTTTGGCTAACAATTTCAGAAGTTTCAGCTCTTAGTTGTTGGGCCTCCTTGCTTTTAGATGTGTGGCCAGGGGGGCGCAGTAAGACAGAAATGCATTGCACAGGAAAGCTCTGGGAAGCAAAGTGAGAGACCCCAGGAAGGGGCTGGCCAGGGTCCCAGAGCCTCCTTCAAGGGTTCATCCCCAATGACTTAACTTCCTCCTGCAATGTCCTACCTCTGAAAGGGCCTACCTCATCCAAAGATTTCCTGGGCTGAGCACCAGCTTGTAACACGTAGGCTCCTGGAGGATGTTCCAGATCCAAGCTATAGCACAGTCTAATAGTCTGAAGAAGTGAAGGAACACTTTCACCTGAGCGTCAGGAAGGTTTTGTTTAAATTTCTAATATAGCAGTGCACGCCTGTAATCCCAGCACTCCGGAGGCTGAGGCAGGAGGATCACCTCTAATTAGAGGCCAGACTGGATTACACTGTGAGTTTCAGACCAGCTTGTAGTACTAAGTGAGACCCTGTCTCAAAAAACAACCTCTCTCCCCCAAAAATAAACAAAGACTGCTGGTCAGAGACCAAGGATGGCTATAACTCTGAGTAATAGCAGTAGGCAGAGTCCCACCATTTTTTGAATTGGTTCCTGAAATCCCAGTTTCCACAGAGTGATACAAAAGACCTAGGTGACTGTACATGTAGCAGGTTACACCATGAAGGAGGAACCCTAACTGCCTTGGTTACTTTTCTCTCATTACTGGGACAAAATACCCAACACCCAAAATTAAGGAAGGAAAGGTTTGCTTAGCTCACAGTTTATGGAGGTTTCAGTCCATACTTGGCTGGCTCCAAGGCAGGGTGGGTGACGTGCGGCAGAAGGCAGCAGTTCAGGGTGGCCGAAAACAGCAAGAGCAAAAAGGGAAGAGCAGTGGCAGTGGCTATCCAGAGCGAGGCTCAATCCCTTCCTTATACTGCATTCAGGCTATCTGTGGGTGTAGCACTCACACCCACAATCCCAGCATTGTATCAAGAATTAATCACTAACTCTAGAAGCCCACCCCACAACTGCATAAGGTTTTGGGGGGACAGCTAGACAAAGGGTAACATCAACCTTAGAGGACTTCATATTTATAATAGGCAATGTATCTTCCTAGATGTTGGGTTGAAGAAAAATGCTGTTCTTATTATATCAAGCCATGAACAAACCTGTCCCCTGCTCTGGAGGTAGATACTATCTGTAGCTCCCAAGACTGTTTGTCATATAGACATACTCGAAAGGTTAGGATATGCCAAAATACCAGAGACCTATGAAGAATTATCTCCTTGCATATCAGGACACGATCTTTGTTGTTTTCTTTTATGGAACCTATAATACATTTGCGACTTTTCCAGAAGATCTAAAAGGTCAAATATCCTATCAGATTGACGTTCTTCAAGGTATCTCAAAGATGTGACTGCTAAGAAGCCTTGCAACTTAAAGTGTTGTAGAACTGGATCAACTCTATTTACTTGGACCAAATGCTGAGCTCATAATTAAGAGAGGTATGAGGAATGTTGAGAAACTGTCATAAAAGATTTTATCAAGTTTGAGAAAAATAAAACACAGATGGATTTTGGAGAAAGCAGTTGCAAAACAGAGCAGCCAAAACACCTGGATGAAAGATTTTATGAGGCAGTTGGTGACAGTCAACTTAAATATCCTGAGGTTCTCTTAGGACACCAGTCTTATTGTTTTCTAATCTCACCAGCTTGAAGTTTGGCACCTTCAGGGGAAGAAGAGTTACCCTAACCCTGCTGACAGAATTAAGAACTGTAGTTCCTTCAAGCGAGAGCTCTAAAGAAAGTTGTACTTTGGCTCCTCTGAGGCTGGAAGCAGCAGGTGGAGGTTGCATTGTGTAGCCCAGCCATGGATGTTGAGTGAAACTAACTTTGTCTCCATTTCAGTAATCACATTGCATATCATAGAGCTCAATCCATTGTGAATTGGCTCAGGGGAAAATTTAGCTGAGTGTGGGGGAGCTACGTTGGATGGGACAGACGAGTACAAACAAATCCTCTCCACTGAGGAGTACAGATGTCAGCTGTACAAAGAGATGTTGGCATGGCCTTGGTAAATAAAGCTACTTACTAGTGTCTCAGTTCTTCTTGAGGCCTGCTGGTCATCCAAGTTTGGAATACACTGGAACTCAGACAAATTGAAGAATTAAGAATAAACAGATCTTGCAAGCTTTTACATTTCTTTATATTCTCATGCTTTCTCTTAATCCATACTTGAAATCTTTTTGTTGTTATTGTTGTTCTTTGTTTGTACCGGGAATCAAACTCAGGATCTTGTGCTTGCTAGGCATGTGCTGTGTTGCTGAGCTATGTCCCTGCCCCTGACATCTTATTGCATATAGTGATATTGCTATGCCCTAAAATAATAAAAAAAGTGTTTAACTCAATATGTGAGCAGATCTAACGTTAGAGGTAGCAAGGCAGGGAATAAATCCCAGGTGTGGTAGACCTGAGACTCAAAAGAAAAAAGCACAAATGCTTAGCACTGCACAATCACTAAGGTATTCAAATATCTGCTGGAAGTAGAGAAATTTAGCTTAAAAACAGATGTGAGTGTAGTAGTCCACAACATATAAGGGACTGCAGCATTGCATACGCCCTAGAAACAACAGCTTCTTTGTCTGGCTCCCCTCGTCAAGGAGTTCATCCTTTCCCATGGCTCTAACTAGTCTTAGACTCCCAAATCACATCTCTAGCCACATTTTAATATGAACCAAAACTCACATAAATGGCTGACTACTTGTCGTCTCACTTGGAGCATCACCAGCCACAGCCAGGAGCTAAGCTCTCATGGCTTTTTTCTCTGCTCTCTCGGAGTTCTCACTCCCATCTCCTGATAGCTACATTATACCTCTGACTTCACACTCACAGCTTTGCACACTGCCCTTTCAGGGGCACACTGCCTGGCTTCTAAGGCCTTCTCCTGAAATCTTGGTGGAAGCCTTTCTGATCCTACAACTCTTGCATTCTGTATATGCCTAAAACCAACAGCATGGTACCAAGATCTGCTGCCAGTTGGAAAAGTAGCCCAGATTTTCTCCTCTCTTAACTGCAGGGGTCAAGTATCTAGATTGCTGAGCTCTAGAAACCAAATTCAGAAGAACAGCTGCCCCAGGCTGTGAATCTGGAACCTGGCCCCTTGTTGCTATCTTCTCAAAGAAGTCTTTTTTACCTTTGCAATTTTGAAGCTGCACCCAGTGGAGTTCTGCTAGTTCTCAGGCCATCTTTTCTATTGTCCTTTCCTAAAATACTTTGCATTTTATTCCTAATCTCTTCACCAATCAATTTTTCTCCATTCCTCCATTAAAATGTTCTTGGAAATTCCCTTTAGGCCAACCTCAAATGTTTTGTTTTTTCTTTCTTTTGTCTTTTTGAGGCAGGGTCTTACCATATAGTTCAGGCTGGCCTTTGTAGTCCAAAATGGCCTCAAACTTGCAACAATCGTCCTGTCTCAATCTCTTGAGTTCCAGGATCACAGGCATGCATCACCATGTTTGGCAACTGTAAAATGTTTTAAATCTCTCTCTCTCTCTCACTCTCTCTCTCTCTCTCTCTCTCTCTCTCTCTCTCTCTGGTACCAGGGCTCAAACTCTGAACTTCGCGCTTTCCAGGCAGGTGCTCATGCCACTGAGCTATCTCCTGGTGAGCAGTTTGCTCTTGATTCTGAAAATATAGCTGGCTAAAAGCCTCAAATAGTAGTCATACCACTGCCTCAGCATTAGATTGCCTTGAGATTTCTTTTGCCAGAATAATTATTCTGCTCTTTCTCTGTTGCTCTCTGTTGCCCTGGTTGGTCAGTTGCTTCTGTCACCATTTTGTTGCTGCTCCACCGCCATGAACTGGATGCTTTCTGCCCTGTTATACTCTGCCTTGGAGTTAGTCGAGTATGGACTGAATCCTCCAGTAACTGTGAGCTAAACCTTTCCTTCAAAAAAAAAAAAAAAACATAAGAACCAGTAGCCTGATTAATTATTCTATTGCCCTTAATCTTGGTTTTAGGCAAAGTCTCTGGACAAAAGCAAAATCTGGACAAAGAATAACATGCGCAGCCCGGAGCCTAATAGCCAGCGTGGTCATTGTTTTTAACTGAAACTTCCGGAGCTTGGTCTTTATGGCGTGCATTTTTCTTAGCATTCTGCTCTTTGAGCTCTGACCAGAATCTCTCATCAAGGTCAGTTTACAGCGCAACAGGGCTGCTTCTGCAGAGGGCACATCCACACCTTTCCAAATTCCTCTCCTAGGCCAGTTCCAAAGACACCTGAACCACAAAACCATAGCAACAATCTCACTCTCAGTACCAAATCTATCTTAAATAAAGCCATTCACTCCCACCCAGAACTATGCTAAACCAATCAGTGGACTAACTTAGTACCATACACACTTCTTCCCAGAATCATGCATCCTAGATCTAGCCCACTCTGAAAAGCCCCACCTATGGACACATGAGGTTTTGAGGGGTGTGTTAATTACTTTTCACATTCCCGAGATAAAATGCCCAACATTCAAAATTAAAGGAAGAAACATTTATTTCAGCTCTGTAGAGGTTTCAGTCCATAATTGGCTGGCTCCAAAGCCAGGTGGTATGGCAGAGGGGCACCAAAGAGGAGAAAGAGTTCATGAGATAGAAGGCAGGAAACAGAAAAGCAGCAAGCAGCAGCAACCCCACCATCCCTTTTTCTGTCTTTTATGTCTTATCCCTTAACCCTAGCGTCCCACCATGAACCAATCCCAGCATGACATTCTTGATCCCAGCTCCACACACCCTAGATCCAGCCACCTCCAAAAAAACCCCACCTGTGACCACGTGAGGCTTTGGGTGTGGGGCATCTAGATATAAACCATAACAGCATTATGGATACTCGATATATTGCTGAGTGAATCAGTGAATACCTCAGTGCCAGTGGGATAGAGTCTGACAGGGCTGGGTAGGGATGAATCAAGCAGGAGCCAGACCCAATACCGACAGCCCCCTAAGCTTAGGCGTGGTAAGCTGGTGCTTCTCTGGGAGTCTCCTCTGCCAAAGCCCTTAGAACTATGTATGTGCTGATCAAATTTTGTTGTTGTTGTTAAACTGGGGATACCTGGATGTGGTGGTGCACACATGTAACCTTATCATGTGTGTAATCCAGAGAATCTGAGGTAGGAGGCCCATTGGAAGTTTCAAGGCCAGCCTGTACTATATACTAGACTTATTTATTTATTTATTTATTTATTTCAATGTATTTGGTGCAGGGTCTGCAGGGTCTACAGGGTCTCACCATGTAGATCAGACTCACATTGATCCTCCTGTTTTCAGCCTCCAAAGCACAAGAATTACAGGCGTGGGCCACCACATCCAGTCTCAGTCATTGTCTCAGTGCACCCTGGGGGAAGGTCTGACACAGCGTGCCAGGCATCAAACTCCAGCTGCTGTGCTCTGCCTAAGCAGGTGCTTTAGTCCTTGGGCTATCTGCCTGGCCCTATATACTAAGTTAAAGGCCAGCCTATACTAAATAGTAAGACCCTATCTCAAAATAAATAAATAACCCCCCTCCCAAAAAGCCCTACAAACAAAGTGGGGATATATATCGATACACCATAATTGCTTGGAATGTGAGTTTAATCTGTATAGTGCTTGCTGGAGCCCTCATCTTTTGATATGATCACGAGAATACAAACCGAAAGTAAGTGAGTACTATCTTCTTCTCCTCCTTCTTCTCCTTCTCCTTCTTCATCTCCATCTCCGTCTCCGTCTCCGTCCCTGTCCCTGCCCCCGTCCCCATCTCCTTCTCCTTTTTTGTACCAGAGATCAAGCTCAGGGCCTTGTGCTCCTTTTTCTTTGAATGAACTCCTCCTCCATAATCTGGTTTTCTCTGACCCTTTAGATGTCTGGGTTTTTATCTTATCTGCCTGCCTGCCTGCCTGCCTACCTGCCTGCCTGCCTATCTATCTATCTATCTATCTATCTATCTATCTATCTATCTATCTATCTTTCTTTCTTTCCTTCTTTCTTTCTTTCTTTCTATCTACCTACCTACCTATATTCTCTCTACCTATCTTTCTTGCTTCCTCATACCCAGAAAACTGCTTTGTCTTTTTCTTTTTGGCCCCTGTGTTCCAGAAGAGTTTGGAACATTCTGGCCTTGGCATGGGGCATGACGGCTGGACCAGCAGCCCCTACACTCCCCTCTAAGCTAGAGAGGCCCACTCCTTGATCAATCAGTTGCCCAGAATAGGCTCTGGCCCCTGGCCCTGCCAGCCCTGTGATCTGACAGCCACTCTCTGATGATCCAGTCCACAAAGTTCTTTCTCAAGGGTGGGTGGAAACCATTTCTTATGCCTCTGTGGTTTGAGGAAATAAATATTTCTTCATCACTAAGTGCTTAAAAAACATTTTTCTGATTAGAGGCAGTTCCCTTTCTGTGTGGCTTCTATTTCCTTTCTAAACTTCCCTCTTTTAGGGGGAGGGGATTATATGCATAATACACAGAAATTAAAACCATAACTGATGAAAAAAGTGCCAGTAGCATTTCACATATGTGTATATATATGAATTTCAAATTTGGTTCTATCACATCATGATGCACATAACATAAAATCCACTGGTGACAACAGGTGGACATGCAGTGTCTGGTCTCTGCCCCATGCCCACACTTCCCCTCAGTAAGTTTCCTGTGTGTCCTTCCAGAGACTGTCAGCGTCTCACAGGCAGATAGCTTCACTGTCCTGTTCTTCCCCAGTTTGTACCTTGCTCTGTCCCATGAGCAGTGTGTTCTGTATCGATAACTGAAAATCTTACTAGCTTTTTACAGGTGCATAGTATTTGTTATTCTTTTTCTTAATTTTTTTATTTTTATATTATGGCCTGCTCAGCCTGCCCTGGGGGTGGGGCTGGTGCAGCATGTGGTGCCAGGGATCAACCACGATCCCTATGGTTGCCTAAGTTTGCCTAAGCAGGTGCTTTAGACCACTGAGCCATGTTACCAGCCTGAACTCTTCATATTTTTGCCCAGTTTTTCCAGTGTGAAGACTGTCTTTTTCTTAGTGATGTGTACAAATTATTTTTGTTGTAAGAAAGTTTGTTCATGTCTTAAAGAATTAAAAAAATGTTAATGTAGCTAAGTTCACCTTTCTTTTAAGGCATTTGAGTTTGTGTATAGTATTTAGGAAGACTTTAATTGGAGATTATTATAAAAGTTCTCTCATTTTTTCCTAGTGATTCAATGTTTTTAATATATAACATTCTCCCCCTTCTGGAATTTATTTTGTTATGAGCAGTAAGTTTTTTCTCTCCAGGTGGTCACTTTGATGCTTCATCACTTATTGGTTAGTGCAACTTTTCCTCGCTGACTTAAAGATCCAAAATTTTATCATTTACTTCATCTCTACCTGTCCCTGGGTCTGTTTCTGAGTCTTTTCTTCTGTCCACTGGTCTGAATCGTGTTCAACTTCATGTGTTAAATTCTTTGACCTTTACCACTATTTTACAGGGGTCACAACAATTTTTTAGGCTAGGGTTGGGGCAGGGTTGGAATCTAGGAAAGCTACCCGGCCCATGAAGAGAGTGAGTCCCTACCTTTTGCCTACATAATTCTTTATTCATTCCAGGGCCAACTACTCCAAAACAGGTTCTGACACTTGAGTGCTGGGCTGGGAATGCCTCGATACCACACATCTTGCTTTAATGTAAGACTCACAAAGACCGAATGAGGTAGTGTGTTCTTTGGGTTATTTTGGTTACAAGAAACAGATTCAGAGGCTCTTTCACATAATAAGGGTTATTGTGTATATATTTATACGTGGCTCTCAGCCATCTCGTCAGGAGAAACCGCACAATAAGACCTCCCAGGAAGGCTGCTTATGTTTTTTTTTTTTTTAATTGCATATCATTCAGGTAATTTAAAAGCATAAGCATGCAAATCTCATCCTGTGAGCTTGACTACATGTATATTTAAGGATCCATTCAATATAGTTAACTACTGGCCCATGATAACTGCTGGGAAGGAATAAGCGTACAAGTACCAGGATTGAAGTGTGAAAAGCAGTAAATTACACACATTGCGAAAGGATCGCGTGCTGAGCAGTAAGTGTGGCACACCCAGGAAGGATGAGGGCTGAACTGTATGTGCTTTTGCTCTTGTTTTTTTGTTTTGTTTTATTTTTTTTGCAGTACCAGCAATTGAACTCAGGACCCTGAGCTTGCCAGGCAAACACTTATTCTACTGAGCTATGTCCCCAGCTGCTCCTGTTTTTAATTTTGTTTTTTGAGACAGAGTCTCGCTATGTAGCCCAGGCTGGCCTTGAACTCCTGGTGATCCTCCTGCCTTATCCTTCCAGACGCTCTGATTTTAGGTGTAACCACCACCATGCCTGGCACACATCTGTACCGTAGCCACAAATAAAATCTCGAGACTTTTCTAAAGGCTCAGCAATCAAAAATATACACCATTTTATATAATTCCTAGGATGGCAAGCCTGCCCTGATTTTTGCCCCAGAAACTTGACCTCTGATTAATGTTTCTTTTCTTCTACTTCCAAAGAGACATTGAATAAAGAATAATATCAGAAGAAAGGAAAGAAGAAAGAAAGAAAGAAAGAAAGAAAGAAAGAAAGAAAGAAAGAAAGAACCCAGAGATAGATTGTTCTTCTGGATGTTTTTGCAGATGCTGGAATCTTGACTCCTTGAGTCAAGATCTCCTTGGAATATTAACCAGGGCTTCAAGTAGGAGCAGCTAAGTTCCCAAATGGCACTGGAAAAACCCCAATGGTGAGGCCACGCTTTCCTCTCTGATTTAGGGAAGTGATTTTGTAATATTCTTGGACTGACAAGTAAGTGCCCTACAGCCGCTCTGCATGCCAGCCTTTTATGTCTTCAGAAATACAAATATTATATAAAGACTGTTAGCATCACTGGGTTCCAAGACTATCTATCCATATAATCTATTGCCCTGAGACCATCATTTATTTTATTATTATTTTTCAGACTATGTAGCTCAGCCTTGAACTCACTATGTAGCCCAGGCTGGCCTCAAACTTGCAGCAATCCTCCTGCCTCCGCCTGCTGTGTGCTGGAGTCATAGGCATGCATTATCACATCCAGTTCAAGACCACCAATTTCTAAATGTTCCATTTAGGTTACTCTGCAGGAGGCAGGTGCTAGCCTCCAGCACTTGCAAATCAATGGATAGGGGGAGTTGTGGGTTGCCCACCACAGCCTTCTTCCTTCCAAAAAGCTAGTACTACCTGAGGTCCATCCAATGACTAAGGGAAGGTGACCCTCTCTCCAGTTATACGGGTGGGTTTTGGTTAGTCTAAGCCAAGTCGGGCTACTTTTTTGAGATTTTAGGCTGGTGATTCACTGTTTTAAGGCCTGTTGTGTGGTTAGCATCATCTCATTGGTGGCGTTCCTCACTGCAGCTGTGACAACCAAGAATGTCTCTAGATATTGTCAAAGGTTTTCTGGATCTCATAGTTTGTGGGAGGAACCTGGATGCTGGGCAGACAGGAAGCCAATTTGGGGAGCAAGGCAGAGCCAAGAGATTCTTGGAGATGTAGGGCCGCACCAGTCTGGCACCTGGTTCGTGGCTGAGGAGCTTTTTAATTGAAACAACAAATACACTTATTGTTGGAGACAGGGTGTCCTGTTACTTGCATCTGAAGCCATTCTCACTGAAGTCACTGGGAGCGGGAGGTACAGAGAGGGACACCGTCAGTTTGCTGGCGCTGCTGCCAGTAGGGCCTTGGCTCTACTTGTTGGGACAAGCACCTCCTTAACTAGAAGCAATGCATTTCCCATCACTGAAATGACAGCAGGTTGAGGGGGTTTTCCTGGGTTTTGGTGAGTTCCTTCTCAGAAGAAAACTAAGAGCCCAGGCACAAAACTGGTACAAAGATAAGAACTAGTTGCCACCGGAACAAGAGGAGGTATGTGCCTCTGAGAATGGCAGGGGGCTCAGACTGGTGTTGAGGGCCTCGGGGAGTTAGGTGGAGATGCTAAGACTCAGACAGACTCAGCTGATCTCCAAGTACTGAAACCAAAGCACCTGGAGTCCTATGGTTCCCATCTTCCGGTCACCCAGGAGCACCTGGGGAAATTTAGACAGTACTGGCACCCCATTCCCACTCGAAAGGGTCTTGATAAAATTGGACCATGCTGTGGTCTGAGCATCATTAACATATTTTAAAAATTATCAATAGATTTAGTTGTTTTCATTTCTAATTTTCTATTCTATTGGGCTATCTTCACACTAGTAAGCTTTTAAAAATTTTTCCTTCATGTAATCCCATTTTAAAAACTCATTCATTTGTGTATTTGGTATAGGGTATGACTATGCAGCTCTATATCGTAATGATCCTCCTGTCTCAGCCTCCCCAGTGCTGGGATGACAGGTATGTGCCACTATGCCTGGTTTCGGTGGCCTGCATGGTGCGCCCGGGGTTGCAGGCCAGCACAACAGGTGGTACCAAAGATCAAACCCAGGTCCTTGTGCTTACTAGACAGGTGCTTAGAGCTATCTCCCAGCCATAATCCCACTTTTTGGTGAACAGATAGCACTTGCACCGGGCACCAAACGGCACAAGCACATCTTCCCGCTCACATCTCCCAGTCACCCAGTTCTCCCAACTTGAGGATGCTCTGTGCTAGGCACAGATAACATCTTTTATCATATTTGTATGCACTGGTGGTGACTTCCTTCAATATTGTTCTTCACCCTGCTTTTTTTTTTTGGACTTGATTGGCATCCTGAAGGTCATTCCAAATTAATAATTTCAGAGCTTCTTTGCTTTGTTCTATGTGGTGGCCAAGTGGTCCCACTGTGTAGATGTGTTGTAACGCATTGAATAGGTCCTCAAATAGTAAGACTAGGTGGGTCCTACCGTTTCTACAGCAAATGATACTGTAGTGAAGATCTTTTTCTAGCATGCATGGATGAACCTATAAAAAAAGCAGAATTGCTGGTGTCCCTGTATTGGAGAGAGGTAAAAGTCAGTCTGATGGAGGCTGTTTTCCCACCAACAATGCATTCTTTCTTCACAATAGTGAAGAAAAAGACAAAATGGAGTTTCAACTGCATGTGGAACTCAGAGTAGCATGACAGGTTTAACAGTGCTTCATAAATCTCATTGCCTTCTAGAGAAATCTGCTCATGTTAAAGAGTATTCACTTAATTTGTGGTTTTGTGTGACTAGATCTATTATCATAATTTGATTTTTGCCAAGCCCAAGAGTGAAAAAAAGCATATTAAGCAGGGCATGGTGGCACAGGCCTGTAATTCCAGCACTTGGGAGGCTGAGGCAGGAGGATCATTGCGAGTTTGAGACCAGCCTGGGCTACAAGGTGAGCTCAAGGCCAGACTGAGCTGCATACAAGACCTTGTTCAAAAGGACAAAAAAAGCCAGGGAGGTAGCTCACTGGAATAAGTGCTTTCCTGGCAAGTGCAAGGTCCTGAGTTCAATCCCTGGTACTGCAAAAAACAAACAAACAAACAAACAAACAAAAGAAAAACTAAAAATAGAGAGAGAAAAAAAACCACATTAGTGGCCAGGTGTGGTGGCACACACTTGTAATCCCAGCACTTGGGAGGCTGAAGCAGAAGGATTGGTGTGAGTTTGAGACCAGCCTGGGCTACAAAAGTGAGCTCAAGGCCAGCCTGAATGGCATAGCGAGACTCTTTCTCAAAAAGACAAAAGACCAAACCAAACCAAACAAACAAACAAACAAACAAACAAAAAAACCAAAAAAAAAAACCCCAAAAACAAAAACCAACGTTAGCGTAGTTTCAATTTGCATTTATTATCATGGGTGATGTTAATCATCTTTTCATATGTCAAATAGCTCTTTGTTCTTTTCCTGTGACCTCTTTAACTGTGTTCTTCTCTCAAGGGTTGGATTTTTTTTCTTAATAATTTGAAGAAACTCTTTATATGATAGGAAAATGAGCCTTTTGTATGTGATTCATATTTTTGTCTAGCTGTCTTTCAACTTTGCTTAATACAGAGCCTTTTATGGTGTGTGTGTGTGTGTGTGTGTGTGTGTGTGTGTGTTTGTGTGTGTGTTTGGAGACAGGGTCTCGTTAGGCAATTCAGGCTGTCCTTAACTCATTAGATAGCCACACTGGCCTTAACCTTGCAGTGACCCTCCCTTCTTAGCCTCCTGAGTGCTGGGATTAAAGGCATGCACTACCACACCAGTTAACGCTTTTTTAAAAATGGTATTTAGGGTTTTAGTTTCCCTCCTAAATGGTTTTGCCATTCTTCATTTAAAAAGTGAGATGGGCATGATGGCACATAACCGTAATCTCAGTACTCAGAAGATTGAGGCAGGAAGATTGCCAGGCGTTTGAGACCAGCCTGCACTACATAGGGAGACTATCTTAAAGAACTAAAAAGTGAATGAAATCCAGACATAGTGACACATGCCAGTAATCATACCACTCAGGAGGCTGAGGCAGAAGGATCACCATGAGTTTGAGGCCACCCTGGGCTACATAGTGAGTTCCTATCTTTAAAAAAACCCAAACAACCAAAACTTTAAAAAGTGACTGAATTTGATGATGAAAATATATAATACAAACACTATTAAATTTTTCTTATTTTGAAAATCCTGTATTATATGTACTCTTGCTTGTTACTGTTTTCCTATCCTTGTTTCTGCTATTTTTACTCTTTAAAATAAAAACTAATAATAAAAAAAAGAAAACAAACAAAACAAAGAAAAAAAAGTGACTGAATTAGCTTCCTTCTTGGTTTGCAGAAATTTTCTGAGTAGGCTTATTTACTTTTTCATGTCCCTGTTAGAATAAGCATTTAAAATAAAGCCCATTATTTTAGGTGTAGGGTGTTTAAAGTTTACAGATTAATCTAAGAGGAAGTGAAATTTGTGATACACCATTAGGTGTCTCTACTTAGCCCTGAGTTCTAAATTCCTTGTAGAGTTTAAGTTCCTCAGTTCTTGTCTTTCTGTTCGCTATTGTAATGGAAGAAAAGATGTCACTAACATCTGCTGTTAATTTGGCATCAGGATTATTTGAAACTCGCCAGGAGATCCCGACCTAATGGACGTACGAGCAAGCAAGCAAGCGGCAGGCAGGAGGGGTTGCTCAGGGTGCGATGGCTGGAATCTAGCGGGGAGTATTTTGTCACTGAGCTGTTTAAAGTTGTCAGCAACTGTGCTAATAAAAAGCCAGACGGTTGTGTTACCACTTACAATTTCTCTGCGGAGCACAGACCACAGGCAGGGCTGCTCTGTGCCTTGGTGAGCCCTGTGCCGGAGGACATGCATGGCCAAGAATGCCATGGAGTCTTCTAGCCCTCCCTGCCCAACACACTCCATCGCTTCATCTTGTCCTGTTCATGCAGTCACTTACATTTTTCTCCACGCTTTCACTGCTTCTCTGTTGTTCGGCCATGGGTTTATTAGAGGCCTCCAAGTAGTGTTTTTCTCAGGACTCAGGAAAGCGTTCCAGGCTGCATCCAGGTCAGGTTCTTGGTCTTAGCTGCGGCTGGAATTCTACTGCTCCTTCCTGTCCATTGAGCCCTATCTACCTGCCCTGGCTCCCAGCTGCCATCCGCTCCAGAATCATCTCTCAAATCCAGAGTCCTGTACTTCCATTTGGGACAAATCAGTCTTTCCTGCATCCTGAGTACACTACTTGCCACATGGGCTGTTTCTATTTTAGTCCCTGAGTTCTTATTTCCTACAGAACATGTTAGTATGAATTTAGAAAACTAGCATTCAGGATCTACTAGGCAAAGGCTTTGTATTTTCTGGTTCATGATCTCTAAAGATGAGCAACCTGGAGCTCAGAGGAGCCCCAGATCACACAGGAAGCTAGGTGTGGTGGAGCACACCTGCAATCCCAGCATTTGAGAGGCTAAATTAGGAGGATTGCTGTGAGTTTGAGACCAGCCTGGACTACATAGTGAGACCCTGTCTCCAGACACACACACACACATACACACACACACACACACACACACACACACACACACAATCATACAGGATTCCTCTGCCAGCCTTTCATGACACCATGTCCTTCTCATTCCCCTGTGCTCATCAGAACAGGGTCAGACATGTCACCCTAAGGTTGGAACGGCCTTGGAGATGTTCTCTGGTGGTGTCACCTGGATCCTTCCCCACATCCCCGTTACTGAGTACACTGATATACAGGTACCAGGCTACAACCTTGGGTGCGCAGGGGCTAATCATCAAGCTCCGTGCCAGTTCGTTCACAGCTTCTTTGATCTCAATTTGTCTACTGCCTACTTTCCCCAATTTAACTCACAGGGCACAGATATCCTGTTTTTCACTGCATTTGATATGTTTTGACTTTAGGAAGCCAATTTATCAAAGGGTTCTGCTCTGCAGAGATGGCTCCAGAAAGGAATGGCAGGGGCAAGGCTGGGCAGGTAGACAGGGCTCAGCCCAGAGGAAGGGCGGCAACAGATTCCCATCAGCGCCAGAAGACACGATGCATAGGCAGGAAACAAAGGGGAGGACAGATCAGCAGGAAATGAGCCCAGAGTCCAGAGAAAAGATGCTGGAGGCTTCTATTAAACTCATGGCAAAAAGACAGAAAATCGGTGATGAAAGAAGTGGTGAAAACCTAAGAGGTAGCATGACTGGGCATTTAATAACTTGGCACCATAGAGCATCCAGCAGTTATTGGGTGTGTGGATGTTTGTGAAGTTTGTGGATTGTTGATCTGTCCAATATCTTTCTTCTGTCTTGGGAATTCTCCGTGTTATGACTCCCGATTCCCTGGGCCATGCTCTTGGCTTCCCTTGCAGGTAGGGTACAGGCACGTGACTCATGCTGTGCTGCGCAGCGGCACACCAGAAGTCAGCAGGAGCTGCTACGCAGGGCTCTTCCCATCAATGATGCCAAGAGTCCGGCATCCAGCTGTTGAGGGCAGCTGGGACACAACCTGGCTATAATAGTCTATGTATGCCCAGTAACAGGAGTGTGGGCAGAGACACTAGCCCAGTGGCTATAGCAACGCCATTTCCCCAGGCAAGTCTCATGGTATGTAACTTGGGCATCACTCTTGGTAGGTTAAGGCTCTATGTCTCATTCTCTGGCCCTCCTGAAGATTAGCAAGGGTCACAAAATTTTTCAACACACTTCTCCCTCCCTCCTATTTTTTTAGTGGGAATGGGTACAGGGTTTGGCTATGCAGTTCAGGTTAACTTTGAACTCACAGTGATCCTCCTGCCTCAGCAATGTTAGAATTATAGGCATGTGTCACTGCACCCAACAACAAACTCCTTTTTGCTTAAACTAGTATGGGTGTGTTCTCTTTGCTATTCTGATAGTTAACATGACATTATAAATCCTTGTGATTTTCATTTTTCTTTTTTTAAAGTGCTTTTAAAGGCTCCAGATATAGCTCAATGGTAGAGGACCTGCCTAGCATGCCAAAGACAAGCAAACACAAATAAACAGGCTTGTCAATGCTTTTCTTTTCTAGTTTCTCAAGTTTATAATTATAATTATGCAACAGAACCATGAAACATGAAGAATTATCCCCACTATTAGGGCCCAATGTGAGAGATAACAGGGTTCAAGGAGCTGTATTTACATTCAGGCCAAGTCTACCAGGCTGTTTTGTATTTCTCTACACCATCCCATCACTCAGAATGTGCTACAAACTTGATAAATCTTAATTTAAAAAGGGGAACATTTGGTAGACAGAAGTCTTCTGGCAAAGCAATGCCTTCCCAGGACAGTCCCCTGCTGACCAGGGGCCAGGCTCAGGTCAGTCCTGTGTGGGGCTAGCACCATCACCAGCCTGGTCTATAGCTGGAAAGTGGGCCCTTGCACCTGCCAGACAACTGGCTGACACTGGCCTGGGCTGTGACTCTCCTCTCTCTCTTTTTCGTTTATATGTTATGGCCAGCTCAGCCTGCCCTGGGGGTGGGGTTGACACAGCATGTGGTGCCAGGGATCGAACCACGGTCCCTGCGGTTGCCTAAGCTTGCCTAAGTAGGCGCTGTAGACAGCTGAGCCATCTTACCGGCCTGACTTTCCCTCTTCTCAAACTCTATGACATATAAAAACACAGGCATCTTTGGCTTGCCTGAGATCTTTCTTTCTTTCTTTCTTTCTTTCTTTCTTTCTTTCTTTCTTTCTTTCTTTCTGACAACAGACTTTTCTACTTTATAGTATCTGTTTTATGTGTTAGCTTTATATTGCTGACTAAACATTTAATTCCATTGGGACAGTAATCATATCTTGTGTTGCCTTATATGTTTCTCACAGCACTGAAAAGTCCTGAATGTTGCAAGCATTTAATAAATATTTGCTGATTGATTTCTTTTACTGCAAGCTGTGGAGTATAAATTATATGACTATGCCATTGCTCTTCAACATCTGTGTGTGTCTCTGCGGGGGTTGGGTTTGGGGCGTGGGGGAGAGCACTATCTGAGCATCACAAATAAACTCTAGGCCCCAAGCCAAAGATACATCTCCACCTGAGTGGGCAGCTTCCCCTTAGTTTGTCATGTATAAATTGGGGACACACAACAACTCCACTCCAACCATCGCCCAGGATTATCAGGAGCTTTGTAAAAGACAACAGGTACTTAAAGCACTTGTGATTATTATCTAATCCACATGAAGTGGGACAGACAGGAGTGGAGGAGTCATTAACATTAGTGTGTGGGAAGGGGATTGTAGTTGACTCCGCTGATTTTGGTGCCCCCTGCCAGGGACAGAGGGTTTTATTGCACTAGGTTATTATCTTTCTAAGTGTTTCTAGGCAAAGGGCTTAGGTAATCTTCCTCCTCATCCCCTACCCCAGGCCAAAGCCTCCAATTCTGGCTCAGACTTCATGACAGGTGAACTCATAGCCCAACTCTCTGCCCCACCCTCTACTCGGCTTGTGTCCTTATCTTATAGTTTCTGTCTCCTCTTGTCTTATGTAGAGTACAGTTATTGTCTTACAAAAGCAAGTCAGATCATATCACTCCTCACTTGAAGCTTCTTTATAGGGTGATGGTGTATCTATATGTAAAGAGGAAAGCCCTGTTGTTCAATGAGGCTTTTGCAATCAGCAGAGAGGCACTGGTTGTATGAACTGGGCTAGAGAGGTGGGAAAGATTTGAAAAATACATATGACATATAAAGCTAACCTTTCTATGTTTATGTGTATTATATAAAATGAGAACAACAGCATTTCTACAATTTCTTCCATTAACGGATACAATAAATATCTTTTTATGTATTTGGTACAGGGTCTACAGAGTGTTCAGGGTTTCACTACATAGATCAGACTTCCAGTGAGCCTCCTGTTTCCAGCCTCCTAAACGCTGAGATTACAGGCGCACACCACCACACTCAGTCTCAGTTGCTGTCTTAGTTCACCCTGGGGCGGGGTCGGATTGAACCCAGCATACAGAAAATAAACAGGAAATCAACCTGAGCCAAGTGATAGCGAGGCAGGAACTGCCTGAGATAAACTAGTCAGGGGAAACTCCTCTAAGGAGGTGGTATCTGAGCTGGATCTCAATGAGAGAGAGGAGAGCTGGAGCCTGTTCTGGAGATTATTCCACATAGAAAGACCAAGAGCAACGACGCCTGGGAGGGAAATAGTTTGGCATTTTTGGAGAAAAACATGCACTTGCAAGCACGGCTGCAGTGCACTGGGGCAAGTCTGATGAGTTGGGGAGGCAGGAAGGCAAGGCTCTGAAAGTCTTTGCAGTCATTATCCGGAGCTCACATTTTATTCTAAGACTGGAAACCATAAGGTGGCTCTGAGTCAGGTTTATAGTTTATAACACAGTTGATATTTTTAAAGAGTCATTTGGACTTCTTAGTGAAAAAGAGAATATAGGGGTCAGGTTAGAGGTGGGCAAGAAATGAAGCAGGAGGACCAGCCCCTGACACTAAGAGGCCTTACACACTGCTTCCTCACAGATTTTTTTTTTCTTGTATCAAGAATCGAACACAGAACCTTGCACTTGCCAGGCAGGCCCTGTGCTGCTGAGCTTTCTCCCCGCCCTGCTCACAGACTGCTGAGAGGAGGTGAAGGTGAGAAGCAGTGAGGAATCCAGGGTGGCCAGAGCAGAGGGAAATTCCATTTTCTGAGACAACTGGAAATGCACAAGATTTGGGAAGAAAAGTCGACTTCAACTTTGCATTAAGTGTGACATGCCCGTCCCTTCCGTGAAGATGACAAATGTCAGTGGGAGGGATAAGTTGGAAGCTCCGGGAGAGGTTTTTTTGTAGATTTACTTTCGTGAGTCACCCACGTGTCGGTGATAACAGCAGTCACGGGGAGGATCACCCAGGGAGAGTCAGGAGCCAGGGCGTAGTAGGACGGGAGTAGCTCTGGAATTCGGCCGCACTTGCCCGCGGAGAACACGGGGCTGAGGGGCTTGGGGGAGTGCAGCAATGGGGCTGGAATTCAGCAGAGAGAAGACAGGAAGGTGTGGTCTCCTGTCCCTACCATGGCTGAGATGGAATAAGGCCAGGACGGGGAAGAGAGGAAAGCACAGGATTTGCATCCTTAGCTCATTGTGATTAGGACCAATCACTAAGGTGCCAAAGTGATTAGCACTTTGGGCCCAATCCTGACAGGGGAGGTAGGACAGCGATGTGAGCTCACCCTTAAGTTCCATCCACTGCGCCTTCTCCCATCCCAGGCTTGTCTTTCTCCAACTGATATCGATCTTGGGTTTTCCGAGATTGGCACTTCACTGCCACTCCACCAACATACAGGCATTTGGAGTCTGGTACCAGGAATTAGGTCTGGCTGGGGCTCCTGCTCCTCTTAGCATCTGAAGTCACCCCGCCCTACCCAGTCCCACACACGTCCAGATCATCCAGTTACCCACACACCAGCCACCTAGTTTCACCCACGTATCAGCTCCACTGCTGCAGGCAATGCCCCCTGCCCACCATCTACTTCCCTGGCTTGTAGAAAAGCAGAATAGGGTTTCAAACCAGAGGCCAGTAGGTTTCTTTCTCCATCTGCAACTTGTTGGCTGTGTGATCTTGGGAAAATCTAACAGTGCTGTGCCTCGATGGCTGTATCTGTAAACCGGGGTTGGTGTAACTCACATTCCTATCAGTGATGTGAGGGTTCGATGGGCTGACTTTTGTAATCTTGGTATACAGTAAGCACCAGCTAAGACGGCTCACTTCGCATCAGCCATGCGTGGACGGGTTGAGCCAGACTAGGCGAGAACAGGGATGCTTTAGACATGTGATGGAGCCCCTCATGTGATCCTGAGATACCAGATGGTGTATCTCTCTGCACAGGGCGTGTGCTCGTCCAGTGACTTGTCTTTCCAGTCCTCCTACCTCGTCTGGGTCCGCGATCACGCGCCCCCCAACCGGAGCTCCGGCTGACGCGGCGGTGGCTCATGCGCCTTAGCGTCCCAGCTTCTTGCCACGGAACACACGTCCCATCCAGAGAGCCAGGCCCCGCCCCGCGCCCCAGGCGCGCCACTCCAGCTAGCCGGCTCGGGTGTCGGAGCAGCCGCGCCCGCGGGTCGTGCACGGTGACTGGCTGGACCGTCGCGATGGGCGGCCCGCGGGCACACACACCCTCTCTGCGCGGCCAATGGGAGTGCGCACGTCATTGAGCGGGTGGCCCGCGAGCCGGCAGCCCTTCAATAAGCCACATTGTTGCACGAAACTCCAGCGCTGGAGTCCCAGGCCACTGGCAACGCCGTGTCACTCAGCTAAGAAGATTCTCTCGCTGGGAGTATTGTTGGAGTGAGCCGGAGAAGTCTGACTTCCTTGGTGAAAACTTGGCTGTGATTCTTCCTAAGTGGCTGGCTGGGTAACCAAAAAAGTCGCCTGGAGTGATACTTAGACAGCGTCTAGCAATTGTGACTCCAAGAACCTGTTTCTAGAGATCCGAGACACCCCGTAGCCGGCCCGCAGTCGATTAGCCAGCTTTGGCCGCCGCCTGGGACCCCTATTCCCTGCCAGCCAGCCGAGCCCTCGCGCGTACGGAGCGGTCGGCCCGCGCCACTCGCCTCCCCCGCAAGCCCTTGCGCCTCCGTTTCTCAACTCCACGCCGCCTGGCTGCAACAGGATGATTGCCTCGCATCTGATCGCCTGCCTCTTCACCGAGCTCAATCGTAACCAAGTGCAGAAGGTAAGTCAGCACGCGCAGGATGGCGGTTGGCTCACTTTCCACAAAGTTGCGTGGTCTCCCGGAACTCCCGGGTCCTGCTTCCTCCTCCCTTGGGGCTAGGGAGGCGGAAAAAGTCGGGTGGCTGGGAAACTCCGAGACGCTAGGAGCCACGTCCGCTAGGCTCTGGCGGGCTGGAGCGCGCGTGCCAGTGCTCTCCCTCCCCGAAGCCCAGCGCGCTCTCCCTCACCCTCATTTTTTCTTTTTTTTTTCTTGTTTCTGGAGGGGCGCTGGCCGGCACGTAGTCAAGGTCTGCCCTGGCCCACGTGGGAGGAGCCCCCCTTCCGAAGTCTGAGTTCCGGCGAGAGCACGTGGGGAGGATCGTGGCTGGGGGAGGAGGCTCGGTGGCCGCCTGGGGGCAGCTGGGGGCCTCCGGCGCTTAAGGACGCTTGGAGGAAGCGGTTTGTGCTGTGATTCCTCACCGCTTTGCAGAGGCGGGCTGGAGGAAAAGCCGACCCGGGAAGGAGCGCGAAAGGACATAGAGGAATTCCGCCGGCGCGCCCCTTGCCCGGAACTGAGGTTCCCGGAACTGAGGCTCGGCGGGGGGCGTCCTTTCTCCGCGATTGCCGGGGAGATCTGCTTCGGGACCGCCCCGCATCGTGTCCCAAGATTTGCCCCTTAGTTGGGGGGCGGACGTTGGACCCTAATTTGCGCTTAAAAGTTACTTGGAAAGGACCACTCTGTACTCTATCCCCGTTTCCTCAGATTTTTTATTTATGTATTTTTATATTCATTTATCTTTTTGAAACAGGGTTTCACTATGCAGTTAAATCTTGAACTCACTTTGTGGCCCAGGCTGGTTTTGAACTCAACGTGAT
This sequence comes from Capromys pilorides, assembly GCA_004027915.1. Lineage (NCBI taxonomy): Eukaryota > Metazoa > Chordata > Mammalia > Rodentia > Capromyidae > Capromys > Capromys pilorides. The sequence goes on from PVKN010001510.1 coordinate 29,684, forward strand.
CCTCCTGAGGGCTGGTAGTACCGGCGTGCACCACCGCGCCAGGTTTCCCAGATGTTTTGAGATTCGTGTTCTGAAAACGAGCCTTTTTTCTGCCAGAGGCCTGGATCTGTCTGCTCCTACCTGGTTTTTACCTCGGCAACCCGAGCTATCACAGTGGCCCTCCAGTCATTTACATAAGAAAGAGCCTCGGCCCCAGCCGGGGCTCTCACTCTCTCTGCCTCCGGGTGTGGAAGTGAGGGTGGGTCCGGGCCCGGGCGCTCAGACTCGAGGAGCGGGTTTCTGAAATGTCCAGGATTCAGAGACTGGATCTTACCCTGAGTCTTGGCTAGAGTTTGAGGGAGGGGATGGTCGGGGGAGGGGGTACGGTTGTAAGAGTTATTTTAGGGCTCTGAGTCAAGTACTGAGCGTTGCTCAATTATATACTTGAAATTTCAACGTCTAATGGGAATACATTTTAGGGAAAATCTTTGGTCATCGTGCTGTGGCTCTACCTGCCGTGTCTTCCTGCTGGTGTTCCCCGGGCTATTGGGGAGTATGAGAAGTTACCATCTTGATTGATGTTTCCAAGCCTGTGAAAGATGCATCTCAGATTTGAGGAGGGGAGTAGAGGCAGGCTCCTGGTTTTGTTGAGTTTTACTCTTTGTAAGCCGCTGTTACTCTAAACTCTTCTAGAGATGTGGCCCTGCACTTTAATTCAGTTTATTTAAAACGTGTTTTTGAGCTGGCAGGATCTTGGCAACTTCTGTGTGTTTTTCTGCCCAACATATGACTTAACTCTTGAGGAAGACTGTCATCTCTTGGCAAGACCTAAAGTACAAAGTGGAGGATCGTTAGTGCTAGGATGGTCTTCTCATCTGGGTGAATATTGCCTCAGGACATAAGTTCTTTCACAGATTTACTTATCTACATTATTCTGTGGCTGAAGAATCCTCTCTCCTAACCCAGAGTAAAAATAGATTTAGCTAGAATATGTGGAAATGACCTCTGAGCCCCATGCACCATGGGACCTTGTAGCCTCTTTGGACCGCCTATTTCTTTTTGTTAAGACTTAGAGGACTGAAACCTTGCCCACTTTGTGGAGTTGTAATGGTTGAGTACAAAGTGAAAACATCTTTCCTGTAGGCATCTTTTCTCTACCTACAGCCTGTGAAGTTTCCCAGAGGACACTGGATGTATTTCTTCTGAGTTACCAATGGGGGCAGAATTGAGTAAGGCCTTTTCACCAGCTGTCAAGCCTGGGATTTAGACTTTTAATTTAGGTGAGTAAAGCAGGCTTAGATAAGAAGAGCTGTTTGATTCCAGCTGCAGCTAGGAAGAAGAGAAGAGTATTTTGTGAGTGTCCAGGTGCCTTTGTTCCCGGAAGAAAACAGAGAAAGCCGAAGATTGACTTTTAGAATCTTGAGAGAAGGCTTTGGTTTGGATTGTTCTGAAATCCACTTGTGATGACATCATCTCATACATTAGAGTCTAGGGCTTGAAGATGTAGAGAAATAGCACCATCTGGCTCCTGGTGGACAAGCCCAGTAGTTCTGTGGCATGGAGACGAGAGTGATAATTGCTCAGTTTTGCCAGTTAAAACTTTGGAACCCAGGAGCAAACACAGCATGTACTCACATAGGTTAGTTCCTTATCACTGAAGCAACTCCAGGAGGTAAGCATGTGTATTATGTACATCCCTGTTTTCTAGTGAGGAACTGAGGCACGCCCAAAGCCACAA
>PVKN010001510.1:31500-51308 GCA_004027915.1 Capromys pilorides
TGAACTAGCTCTCCTGCTGGCACCAGAGCTCCCAGGCCCCCTTGGGAGCCCTGGACTTACAGTTACCAGCTTCATTTTTTTTTTTTTTTTTTTTTTTTTGGCCTGCAAGGCTTTATTCCAGAAGGGCTCAGTCCTTGGTGGCTGCTTTCCTCATGGCCGGCAGCAAATTGCTCAGCTCTTCATGCTTCCTCGAGGCGTGGGTGTGTGTCCCCACCCTTGATGAAGCTGAGGGCGCATTTGTCCGTAGACCTTGAGCAGCTCCATGGCGTGCTGCTCGCAGCGGGCAGAGCTACACATCTCCCTGATTGTGTCTTGCATGAACTTGGTGTGTTTGGTGAGGCATCTGCTATGATGGCTGTGCCACAGTTTGCTCACATTCTTAGTCAACTGTGGCCCTTGTTGAGGCCCATGGCCATGGGATATCATAAAGCTATGGCTGCTGTTCTTCAATGGTTGCTGAACCAGCATCATTTCTTACCACTACATCTTTGTCACATGGTATGTGGGGTACTTTAGAGGCTTACCCAGTTTTTTTTTCTAGTCTCTTTCAGGACCCAGGCTAGATTATTTCAGAAGGCTTCTCTAACTCTCTTGTTTGCTACTGCAAACCACCTGGCTCTACCTTCTTTAGCCTCATCTTCCCTCCATGTTTCCATTCTCTGGAGACTTGAGGTGCCCTCCCTCTGCATGCCTGCTCTCCTGAGGTCACCCTGCCCTTGCCCTTTCTGTGGTCCTGAATGTGTTGCCTGACTTTCCTTCTTGTTCCACTTAATGCCCTCCTCTCGCAGGCTACTTCCTCGTTCACAGTTCTCACTCTCTACCTGGCCTGGGTGGTGTTGCTGAACTTGAATCTTTTGAGGCATTTGCTTCCTTTTGCCATACGTCCGAGAGAGTTGGTTCTGTTCAGTGCCAGTTGCTGCTGTAGATCAGGGACAATCTTGGCAATTCAGTTCTGTCTCCACAGCTTCTGGTCACTGATGGGTGCAAGAGTAGAGGAGGAGACCTTCCTGGAGAAAGAAGCAGAGCAAGGGATGGGTGGCTGACCCCCGGAGGGAGGGAAAGCAGTTCCCAGAGCCTGGCCTGAGAGGACTGACCTGAGAGGCAGAGAGGGTGGGGGTGAGGGTGGGGGTGTTCCTTCCCAGCAATCAAGGCCTGTGTCCTCTGTGTGCGTATGTGGGGGGAGGGCCTACCTAGGTGCACTGAGGCAAGATACAAGATTTTTGTCTTAGGAATAAGGATCAGAGCTGACTTAGCTACAGAAGTGCAGTAAAGCATGTAATCCCTTTTTTTTTTTTGTCAGTGATCAAGCTCTGGTGCTCCATCTAGAGCACTCACTTAGGCTCCTGACACAGTTGTAAGGGGCGGCCTTCGACTTGGACTTGAGTGTGGACTGTCTTGGTAGCAGAAAGATTCAACACAGCCTCTAACAGGCAAGATAGGCAAGAATTGTAATGACTTTTTTAAGAACTTACTCAGAGTACAACTCCACTCAGGTGTTAAATGACAAAACAGAAGCGAATACCTTTCAGATATCTGGAGAGATGAGACTTCCGGGAAAGCGAGGCTATGACCAGGTCACTAAGTCTAAGAGAGGACATCCTGGCTTGATGGGGAGTTAAGAGACCTCAACAGAACTCCATACATTTGGAACACCTTTGAATGTTGTTAAAAGTAGTTGGAGTAATCTGACTAAATCCTTAATAAGATTATTATGGTTATTATTTTGAGACAAGGTCTCACTCTGTGGTTCAGGCTGGGCTTGAACTCACTGTGTAACTGAGGATCCTCCTGTCTCAACTTCCGGTTCTTCCATCCCACTTGACTAAAACCTTAGGCTTCTTTTTGACTAGGTTAGAGTTGGCTAGGTTACCATATCATGGGCAGATATAACGTATCATTTGTTTAATTTGTATCACTTTAGTATCTTGATTCTACCCTTTCCCCTGCTCAGAAGACAATGGACAGTATTAGGAAAGTTGGTTGCTCTTGCTAAACCAGCTTATACCGTAAAAATCCTATTTCAGAGAATATTGAGAAAAGCTTTTTACTTTACCTTTGCATGAATTAAAATGCTCTGAGGCTGCTGAGCCAAAGCCAGAACCTTTTTTTTTTTTAAAGAAAAAAATATTAGGTTTCAAAGTTGAACTTTTTTCAAGCTCAAAGTGGTCAGGGGCAGTTGGGGGCTCCTTTCCAAGGGAAATCAGAGCAACACAATCAGGGTTAAAATGTGGCAGGGGGAGTAAGGAGATAGAATGTCCCAAAAAACTAGGGTGCCCAAGAAAACGGGCTTCTTTTGTTCAGACACTTCCTGCTTAAAAGCTTGCTAAGAGCTTCCTTGTGGTCACTGGAGTTTTAATAGCCAGCAAATTCGGTTTATTTCCTAACATACTGCATTGACTGTCAATGTGGGATGTGGCAAATGAAATCTGAGTTCACTAGATTTTTTTTTTTTTGGCGGTATGGGGGATTGAACTCAGTACCCTGTGCTTGCCAGGCAAGTGCTTATTCCACTGAACTATCTCCCTGGCCCTAGATGGGTCTTCATAGTCTCCGTGGATCATGTGCCTGGCTTACTTGCTGGTGCTCTCCATTGCTGTTGTTTCTAAGGCCATCTTTTCAGCCTTGGTGCTACTGATCTTTTGGCCCAGGGATATTTGTGAGTAGATGGCCACCCCAGCCAATCCTAAACAGTAAGAATTTCTACTCTACCCAGATTTACAGGCGATACAGTGGGGTGGGAAGAAAGCCTGAGTCTTTGTACTGTTTCTCTGAGCAGTTTTTTTCATCTAGGAGTGACTTCCCCACAGTGGACTGTTGCAGCGTCTGGAGGCCTCTTTTGGTTGTCACAAGGTCAATGGGTGGGTGTGAGTGAGTAGATGCTATCTGGGGATGATCACTAATCCTGCAGTGCACAGTAGCCCACTGGGTTAGCCATACCTGAAAAGAGCAACTTAGAAGAAGAAGACTTTATCTTGGCATATGGCTTGCTTCGCTTTTGGCTGGTTTCATCCTGTGGGTAGGCAGAAGAGACAGTTGTGCAGGAAGGGAGTTAGGGAGAAAGTCGCTCACCTCCTGGCAAACAGAAAGCAGAAGAGCCAGCACGCTTGCCCATGCCCCACTACCTTCCATGAGGCTCCACCCATGGGGTTAGTGATGGGGAACTTTTTATTTAGATCCAGATGCTAATCCCTCTCCACAACAGAGAATTATCTGCTCCAAATGTCTATGGGTGGAGGCTGATAAACCGCATTAGAAGAACACAGCTTTTCCCTGTTGCATTTTTATTTTCAAAAACCCATCGCTCCCTCTGCTCCAGCTACTTGGTAGCTCCTGGTGGGACCAGAGCTCAAGGCGCCTGACCATCACTGTGCCACATCATGGCACACCACAGTGGGGAATGGCCTTCTGGAAACAGGGACTGAAGGTGAGGGTTTCCAGACTCAGTCAGCAGCTGCCTGTAGTCTCTCCCTGAAAGGTGGCTTCTCCGGGGTAGGGCTACTTGATGTTACTCTGCTCAGCTAGAAAAATTGGGCAGTGCCAGAGCTCTGGAGAACCAGCTAGGGAGGCTGTCCATGTGTCCTGGGGACTCTCACTCTGGCTGTGATGGAGTTTCCATGGAGACTGGGCATCTACCAGCCTTCTAGACAGGGAGGCACATGAGCTGGAGAAATTTGAGTTCTGAAGCTGCCATACGTGGGGAGCAGAGAGAGGCTCATGACAGCCCTGAGGAGTGGGGACAGTCCTGCAGGTCTTGGAAGGCTGTGTGGCGAGACCTAGTTGGGCTCCCTGGGGTTGAGTTTTCATTTATCACTTAGAGCCTTGGGCCAGATATGAAACTTCTCTAGGCCTCCATTTCTTCCTCTTAGAAAAGGAGGAGATTGTTGAGTAACACAGTAACAGAGAAAGGAGTTTGAAGGATTAAATGAAAGAGTTAGCTCAGGGGCGCAAGTGCCTGCCTGGCAAGTGCAAGGTCCTGAGTTCTCTCCCTGGTTGTGGGCAGTTAATATGTCAAGTTCTTAAGAAGTGTTTCTCACATGGTGCTTTGTGTACTGTGTGTTACTACAGGGAGAAAGGAGTACAGGCCCTTAGGTGCCTTGCTGTCCTAGCCACCTGGATAGGAGAACAAAGATGCCCCATGTCCCATGTGCATAAGCTCTGGGGGTCCTCTGAATGTATGTGGGTCTAGGTTCATGTGTGCTGTGGTGTCCCTGCTTAACACAGTATGGGGGCAGAGTGTAAAATGTTTCTTAAGCTAGGAAAGAAAGAAGCATCTTTCTTTGAACTCCTGAAACCTCAGCTTTTCTGGGCAGAGGAGCATCATCCTCGATCCCTTCCTGATCCTCTGGGGAGGTGGCATCCTGACTGGGGTCTGTGCCCACTGGTGCACCCCAGGTTGAAGTAGCCTCATGGCTCCACACAGCTGCACTGAATGAACTCCGCACCCTTCCAGCTCCGGCAGTAACTTCCCCCGTGCAGCACAAGTGCAGAGGCTCCCGAGGGCAGATGCTAAGGCTGTGCTGTTCAAAGTTTTCTTCTGTTGCAGTTCCCAGCTGGATTCTTGCTCTTTCTTCCTCATATCTGCCCCAGACCCTCGCTTCCTTTTGGGCAAACTACTTGAGATCCCCTGGACTGAAGGTCACAGGACCAGGCCATGATTAGCTGGGCTCCCCTTGATAGCCAAAGAACCCCTGAAGGAATCTGAGCCTGAAAGGAGCAGGTGCTCCCGCAGTCTTTGGCCCACCCTGGGGAGTTGCCGGCTACCTTGAACCTCAGTGCCTCATCTTCAGACCGGAGCTTTTGAGTGCTATCTCCTGCTGACACAGGGGTGTGCTAGGTTTCTGACAAATCCCTGGGGACTGATTGTGCTTGTGGGACGTATATTCTCTAGCTCTTGAACAACTTTCACCTTATCCCACTTGGGTCATGGCTGTATTATGGTGAATAGAGACTCATTTCTCCTGAAGCGCCACCATGTTTTATAGGTGATCACCATCTTGACATTTTTTTTTTTTTCCTGGACGAACTTATCTCAAGCCTTATCTCAGCCAACAAGGGGAATGGATCTGGGCTCTGAAAATCTAGTCCTGGAGCCCTTGGGGTGTTCCCAGTCACCTTTCTTGCCCACTCTTAGATATTCAACATCCCTGCCCAGGGTCTGAATTCTTAAAAGGTCTATTCCCAACATCTTAATTTTAAGTTTTTAAATTTAAAGACGAGTCTCATAGTGAGCTTGTTAGGCCACACTGAAATCACATACAACTTTTTATTTTTGTAGTGTTGGAGCTCACACCCAGGGCCTTGCACACAAACGTCAGGCCAGTGCTCTAGCACTGTAGCAAGGTACAGCCCAGGCCCCATTCTTAGCCTTTTCTTTTTGGCATTTCTATCATCTGATGAAGAAATAAGCAACCTGGCAGTTTTACTAGAGTTCAGTGAGTGCATTTGCGGTGCTTTTCCTTCTTTCTCATTTCCTTCTTTCTCCTCTTCCTCTGCAGCTTTTCAGGTTTTTCTCTGTGTCCTCTACGAAGCCTTCTATGAAGCTGTGTCCCATCAGTTGCTTCCCCACAAAGGTCTTCAAGATGACAGACACTGCCATGCTAGGAGCTGACCTCTGCTAATACCCTCCACGTGTGCAGTAGCGCAGGCCACCCTTCTGTAGCTCAAGCTGCCCTTCAGCATAGGCACCTTATATGTCCTTCAGATGAAGTCACCAGGCCCAGAGAGGGGCACTACTTTGCCCAAGGGCAAGCTAGGATTTGACAGAGATGGTCTGCCTCCTGCATGCAAGCCTCGCCCCTCGAATGGGTTGCTTGGGCCAACTGGAGGTTTCATGAGGTTGTGAGTCAGGTGTCAGCTGGGAAGGGACCTCTGGGATCATGGACTCAAGCCTTCAATTTACAGTTGTAGAACTCTGGTGCTCTGTACTCAGGGAGCAGCCCTGCCACTCAGTGTAGGCCACAGAGCTGGAACCTAGTTTCCTGATCTCTGTCCTGTTTCTTTTAAATACCATCTGGGTAGCAGGAAGTCTTACCTTTAAAGTGTGGGTTCCCCAAGAACAAAGTCAAGATTTACTTTGTGGGCTGTCCTGCGTGTGAACCCTATAATTTATTGTTCAAACGGGGCTGCTTTTGAGAGTTAGATGAGTGTAGGGGGTACTGTTCACAGCCATGCCACCACCTCAGGTGTATGCTAGGACTGTGTTGGGTGAGTAGGAATGCAGGGCTGTCTTGCCTGTGGTGGGTGGGGCTGAGTGGGATGTCTGGGCCTGGGCCTGGAGCAGAGGGACGGCCGGAGGGATTTGGCTCAGCAGGCAGTGACTGGCAGCAGACAGGAGCAGGGAGTGTAGTGGCCCTCTGGCCTTTGGCATGGGGCTGTCTGGAGTAGGCAGCATTTGACCTCTTGGAAATCTAGTGTACTATGCTAGGCAGGCAGGAGGAAACAATGGCAGGACCCCATGCATCGAGGGCACAGGCCTGAAGAACAAGGTTTGACAAGCACGTGCCAGGCCTTGGTAGCCAGCTCTTCCCTGTCCCTGCGTTCTTCCAGCTCCGGTGGGCATTTCCCTACCCTTTGTAGGGAGCCATTACGAACACATTTCTTGAGCACCTACTATATCTTGAGGTTTGAGAGAGCTACTGGCAGCTTAAATATGAAGTAGATTTAGTGGTGCCTGAGGTTGTCTGGGATGATCGAGGAGATAAGCAAAGTGTCACAAGGGCACTGGCGTTGCTGGCTGGAAGGACATTTATGTTTAAAGCGAGTGGGAATTTTCTAGGCTCAAGGAGAACATTTTAGGCATAGGAGTTATTACATGCACACATTCCTCACATTTTCAACACAAAAGCTGCTCAGAACTGTAGTGCTGTGACTTAAATGATAAATTCATATTTATCGTATGAATCACAGCATACAGAACTGGCAGCTGTCTCACCTTCAGTCTGTAATCGCACGCTGGCGTAGTTCCTTCTTGCTGTGGATGGAGCCCTGTGCCCGGTGTCTGCCAAGCCCAGCCCTAGCACACTCAGTTTGGTGTTCAGTCAGCGTCTTTGTGTGAAGGGACAGAGCTGAGGGTCTCAGGACACCTGGCACAGACTTCATTTTCACTGCTGCCCTAGATTCAGAGCAGACTCTGAGGATGGGAGCCCCAGGGCTGGGTGCCCAAATGCCCATCTCCTGGACCTGGGACAGGTGCTGCTGCCTGAGGTCTGGCTGGCTGTAATATGATGCATCTGCGAGTGAGAACTGGAAGAACAGGAAACCCTGTGACTCATAACCGTGCAACAGGATCCTGGGGGAGTGGCTCATGTGCTCCTGTCAGCGCCACATTTAACTGCTCGCGAGCAGGTGGTGCATCAGTGCCGGATCTCTCTGTCCTGCCGTGGATTGGTGGACCCCACGAGCCAGGCCTCCTCTTCTTGTCCGCAGAGGTGCTGTGGCAGCTGTTACTTTTGATTGGCTGGGTATCAGGGGATGAGCACTCAGGAGCCCTTGTGAAGCTGCTGTGCGTCCTCTGGACTCATCTCTTCTACCTTTATCCTAAACATCTGGCTTTTCCCTGGCAGGTGTACAGGATAAACTGGCTGCTCTTTGCACAGCCTCAGCCCTCCCAGGAGTCTGAGGGCTTTATTATGAATGAGGTCATTGACAGCTATAGCCCATCCTTCCTGGGATGAGCACACCTGTGCCCAGGTTGGGGCACTTGGCGGGCCACTGGATGTTGTGGGTTGTGCCAAGGACAAGGCTTGTGGTTTGGCGAGGCTTCTCCAAGCTTTGGTTTCCTTGTCAAACTTTTGTGGTGAAACTCTGGCAAAGGAATAATGCAAAAAAATATAAAATTCTTTTGAAACTTAGCAACAAGTATGTGTCACATACAAGTCATTGGAAGGCATGTGTGGCTGGGTTTAAACTCTGAATCTCCCCTGGGGATTGTCATCTTGGTGTTTTGACACATGGTCTCACTTCTGTAGTTTAGGCTGTCCTTGAACTTACTGTGTTGCCCAAGCAGGCTTCATACGTGCTGCGATCTGCCTCTACCTTCCTAGTGCTGGGATCACAGGCGAGTGCTGCCATATCCCGCTGGGGTTTGTTTGTTCTCTTTTGAACTCTGTTCTCCTTTGGTGCTGTGACCACATGTACTGAGTAGACAAGGGCCAAGTTTGATATCCTGTTTTTTTTTTTTTTAACTTCCTACATTAAAAAAAAAATTAAGTATAATGCATGTGGTAAACAGGACATAGGAGCTCACTGCCACCCAGATCCAGTCATGGTGATGGTCACTGCCAGCTTCAGCTTTATGGCCCTGACACTCCTCCTTCCTCTTCTCATGCCACGAAGTATAACCACTGTCCTGGCTTCTCCACTAGTGCAGATCTGTCTCTATGAATGACTCACTTTGTGTGCATGTCACCCCTTTTTGCATCTGCTTCTTGCACCCAGCCACACCTTGTGAGATCCGCATGTGGTGATGGTGGTGCATTCTTGTGTCATGTGCCTCCCGCCACCCTTCCTTTGGCCATGGTTCATATAAAGCAGATGAGGCCCTTTACTTTCAGAGGGCATGGCCCTTCCTAAATTTCCAGGAGGACTGGTTGGACTATGTAGATGCCGTGATTGTATCTTTAGGATGAGAACATGTGTGTTAAGAAAGCTAAAATTTGATAGGGTTGGCTTGCTTGAGGTGTAGAAGTTAATAGGCAATAGTTTACTAGTGTTCTTCCAGTGCATCCTGGACAGAATATTCTAGTATTCACAGAGATGCCAACCATCTGGAGAAAGTACAGGTTGCCGAGTGTCCCTGTGTCCTTTGCCCTGATGCTTCTAAGCTTGTATAGTCATTTTCTTATCCTATTTGATCACTTGAGTTCACCTTTCTGCCAGGAGAGTGTATCCTGTGGAAATGACTGATGAGCATTTGCTCATTCATGTCTTACTTATTTTCTGCCTGTTTACTGAAAGGCTTTGGCAATGTGGGTCAACTTCCAGTAAAAGGATTTCTAGAATAAGAGTCATCAAATGGGTAGGTTTGATGAAAAAAAAAGAACAATGGAAAGAACTTTGATGAAGGGCTTAAGGATAGAATTCAGAGATTCCTGATCAATGACGACTCTCTGTGAATCAGTGTTTTCATCTCAAAGTTGGTCTGTAGCAGGGGACATGGCATGTCCAGACACCCAAAGGTCTACACTACCCACAGGGAGGCAGCGGCCAGGGGAGGCGGGGTGGAGGTGAGGAGCAGTGCAGCAGCTGTACTCCATCAGGTGATGAGCTTCATGATCCTCCCTTCCTGTGAGCCTTTGATTAGAAATGATGGAATTACATTGACCATCCACTGGCAGCTCAAGAGTTTGTTTTCTAGGTGGGGGGAAAAGTCAATGTGGTTCATGTAAATAGCATCTGAAAACTTCAGTATTTTGTTTTCTTTTCTGACCTGCTGTGGCCTCATTTGAGATTTCTCATGCTCTACACTGTATAGATTGATTATGAGTCATGGGTTACAAATAAGGAAGCTTTAAGGAGAAAAAGTGAAAGAATTATCATTCTAAAATGAAGCAAATCAGTAGGATGCTAATGTGATCTGGATAGCTTCTGGCTCCTGAAATTCATAATCTTTTGGGCTTGGCCACACCCTGTGCGCCTTTTTGCACTGAGATCTCCAAGTTAGCATTGGTTCACTGAGAGGCTTAGCCCAGAAGCTGTGTCCTTTGAGGCTGTTCTTCTCAAAGTCACCTAAGCCTGCGACACTTGCTCGGCTGTCTAGTGTGGTGCTTGCCTTTCTGACCTTCTACAGCCTGTCCTCCTTCCACCCCAGAGGCATTCGTGTGCTAGTCTATAACTTGAGCTGGCTTCTTTGCTAGCGTATGAAGTCCTAGAGAGCAGGGATCTTGATTTCTTAAATATTTTTGTTCTGATAAAACTTGCATAACATAAAGTTGGCCATTTTAACCATTTAAATTATACAATTCACTGACATGAGGTACGTTCATATTGTTGGTCAGCTATCACCAGTATTAATTCCCATAGTGGATTTCTTTTAAATTTATGTTTCTGTATGCACTGATTGAAAATTATGGTGATTGTGGGGTTTTTTTGTTTTTGTTTTTTTTTTCCTTTTTGACACAGGGTCTTGCTATGCAGTTCAGTCTAGTCTTGAGCTTACTTTGTAGCTCAAGCTGGCCTTGAACTCTCAATGATCCTCCTACCTCAGTCTCATGAGTGTTGGGAGTACTAATCAGGGTGCCACTATGCTCAGCTTTTACAGTTTAAATTATAAAAAAGAACAACTTTATGACAGTGAAAGACTCATGGCCATTAACCCCCCTCAAAATACTTTCACTCTGACCACACTGGTTCTGTGATTCTTCCTCCTTTCTAAAGTTCTGGAAGTCTTCTTCTGTGGGTAGATTTAGTGGCTCTGTCGTGGCTGCCTTGAGGTCTTGAACTGATCTAAATGTTTACCTTTCATGGTTGTTCTGACTTTGGGGAAGAACCAGACTTGTTTAGTGCCAGATCTGGTGAATGAGACGTGTGAGGACACACTATTGTCATGCTATTGTGAACCTGTTTTGCATTTGGCGGTCGGCAGTAGCTTTTATTGTATTTTTTATGTCACCTTGTAAAGGCACCAAAAGAACTTCCAAAGCTGCTTCAGAAAGTAGCAGAAATGGGGCCAGCGAGATAGTTCAGCTGTCTAAAGTGCCAGTTTAGGCAAGCTTAGGCAACCGCAGGGATCCTGTGCCAGCCCCACCCCCACGGCAGGCAGTGCTAGTCATAACATAAATAAAATAAATAATAAAAAAAGAAAGAAGAAAGTAACAGAATGATGGAACAATGTGTTTGGGGTGAGGAGGGCTATTAATAGCAATATATCTTTTGCTGTAATAAATTAAAAAAAATTTAAGCATTACATATTTTCATCATCCCTATACACAGATTTTTTTTTCCTTTTTTCAGACAAGGACTCACTATGTAGTACAGGCTGGCCCTGAAGCTTAGTAGCTCTGGCTGGCCTCCCAACTTTGCTCTTCTCCTGCCTCAGCCTCCCCAGTGCAGGGATTAGAGGTGTGGGCCACTACACCCAGCTCACTGTGATGTTTTGTTTGTAATTGGTGTTCAATAAGTGTTTTAAAGTGGGAGATTGATGTTGCATCAGTGGTCAGTGATTCGGATGGAAAGATAATAACTCTTTTAAAGATTTAGAAATTTAAGACTTGAAAAAATTTCTCAAGGAACCCAAGGTGGGACTTGAATGCTGTCTATAAACAAACTTATCAGGGTTAGAATATTACTCTCTGATAAGCATAACACATGAGGCTCTCTGAGACCAAAGAGGGTGATCCCAGGATCCAGGCATTGGCCACCAACCACTCTATAGGAATTGGCCTGTGAAATGAGGCGGACTCTTCTGGGCCAGCAGGGTTGTCTTTCATCTGAGTAGAACATATTCTTGTCTCAACTGTGTGGCCTTGGTCAGAGCTACTCCATGACTGACATCAGTTTCTCTGAGTCCCTGTCTGTTCCCTTCCAGAACTTTCCTTCTCAGGGTCCCAGCCTGACCAGGACTGTGCCTGAGCGAACTTGCCTTTGGTTGGGAAGGAGGCGGTGGCTCTTTGAGAATGACCTTTAAGTACATGTTTGCAGTACATAATGTTTACATTCCTCCTGTGAAGTTGATACATGTACATGCCAACATCTTAATTCTTATTTTGTATTGCCTTTCCTTTTCCCTCCATCTCTTTCCCTTCTCATTTGGGAAAAATTTATCTCCCTTTCTTTGGCGGGGGGTACTGGGAATAAAACTCAGGACCTCATGCTTGCTGTGCAGGCACCGTGCCATTGAGCTACATCCCAGGCCCTATTCTTCATTATCTACCTTTTATTTTGCTCTTTGTAATTTTCCCTTGGTTAGTGCTTACCTGCTGGGGAAATTTGGCCTCTTAAAGGAAGAGGACTGGTGTGATCTGGGGAAAGTGAAATTGACCAAAATTACCTAATGCAGAAATTCTAATCTCTGCACTGCTGAGCAGATTTCAACTGAAGCTGCTATCTCGCTGGCTCTGACACACACCCTTGCCTCTAGGGCAGGCAGGCAGCTTTCCCAGACTCAAGTCTGTGCTCTGACCTGTCTTTGGGTTTTCTCTCTGGCCTGGAAGAACTTATTTCCTCCTTTGGTCCACATAGGAGGCAGAGAATTTGGGGACATGGCCTCTCTGCTTCGTTCACTCTTGAGTGTGACCAAGTGGGGTTGAGAAACGGCTTTGCTCCCCAGAGGGCACCATTTGGCAGAAAGCTAGCAGAAAGAGGAGGAAAGGTGGAAGGGGGCAGAACAGCTTTAGGTCTGGCATGTTTAATTATGCTTCTGACTATGTGTAGAGCTCTTTGTCCCATTTTATAGGGAGGAAACTGGATGCGACTCAGGGGTGCGGCTCTTCCAGTGCTGCACACCTATGCAAGTGCTGTCCCTAGGATTTGCTCACTGGTTACTGTGGCACCAAAGCCCTTTACTTCATGACCAGCAACGACAACCACCAAAAAGAAAAAAACCAAACCAAACCAAACCAAACCAAAAAAAAACTGAAGTTCAGCCTGAGTGATCCTGCTTTGATAGTTTCTAACAACTTAAACCTCTTTCCAGCAAGGGCAGGTTTTGTCTTTCCAGCTCCCAGAACCCTCCGTCAACATAGGATTATTTCACAGGGATGTGCTTGGCCTCAGGCCTTTGCGCTATTTGCTTTCAGAGACCCCAGGCGGAAGAGTGGTAAAAAAAAATCCCTGAAAATGTGTTGAGCAGAACACAGTCACTTATTGTGCCGTTGTTCTGAGATGGAAATCTGCCTGCCACAGAGGAGGATGCCAGAGCCCCCCAGCTGTAGCGGTGCTCCTTTGGTTAGTCAGGATCAATTCTTAATGCTTTTAACAAAGCCCTCATGGAGGTGGGGAGGTATAACTCAGCAGTCTAAGCACCTGCCTGACAAGCACAAGGACCTGGGTTTAATCACCAGTGCTATATGCTGTGTGAGCCCCAGAACTCCAGTTGCGCTGTGCTGGCCCCAAAACCAGGTGTGGTGGCCCAAGCCTGTAACCCCAGTACTGGGGAGGTTGAGACGGGAGGATTGCTGAGTCCAAGCTGTGTAGTGAGACCCTGTACCAAATACATACATACATACATACATACATACATACGAAAAAAGTTAAAAACTCATGATTCTGATATGCATTCAATTCTGGAAACTTTTATTAAAAATTAAATTTATTTTCATTTTAGATCTGCATATTGGTCACATTCATCATAGGGAATTTGTAAGTCTGGGAGCTCTTATCACAAGTGGCCAAACGGAGGTGAGCAGAAGTTACCAGAGTTGTCTTTGATGCAGGCAAAGCTTTGTAACTTCTGCAGTGGAGCTTAGAGAAGTAGTGGACTTCTCATGCTTGGGAGCATTTGACTCTGGGCTGGTAACTATTGGGTGGGGGAGAGATAAAGTCAGCAAAGCCAGATGCTTTATTCACTGGGATTTTGAACTAGTGACCCTCAGGGACTTTCATTTGTTAAGATTAGCTATTCTTTAGCTGTCGTCCCACTGCCATGTGTCCACTTCGCATCTCTTGTCTGGCGTTTGTGACTTTAGGCCAGGTGCTCTTTCTTTCTGGCTGTATTTTAGGTGAAAGTGGACAAGATTCTTTTTTTTTTGGTGGGGCTAGGGTTTGAACTCATGACCTTGCACTTGCCAGGCAGGCACTTGTGCCATGGAGCTATCTCCCCAGCCCCTTGGACAGGATTCTTAAGACTGCATTTGCTTCCTTCCCAATGTAGGAAAATGATCATTGCCTAGAGGCTGCATGGTGTGTCTGACTTCTCCTTCCTTGGCTACTGGAAACCCAACACAGCAGTGTCCACCCTGCTGAGTGGGCTCCTACAGTAGGTTCAGGAGGCTGTGGCATTAGAGATTAATTGTCCCTTTGTAGAGGCCCTAAGAAGCTGCCTCATGCCCAGTTGCCATCTACTCAGGTTTTGATAGTTCAAAGATCTCCAAGATGAAAGTGGGAAGGTTTGGGCCAAGAGACTGGGATTTTGCATTTTATGGCTCTTTGTATCCTTCTTTTTAGTCCCCTATTTCTGAGAGGAAACCAGGTCATGGGATCATCCAAGAAATGACAGGACAGGCAGGGTGGGAGTGCCTAGCCACCTTAGAAAAGGCTCTTCAATGACAGGTGAGACTTTGCCTTTTGGCACCTGAGTGACAGTGACCAGGGATACAGAGTCGTTAGAGCTTTAGATTGGCACCAGAAAGGTAAGAAATGCTGGTGAATGTTGAATCATCCTTCTGTTCTTATCTGACTGAATAGTAGGAAGATGGTTGTGGACCATTTGGCAAAGAGAGCACGACTTGGGTAGAGGATTACTTGATTCTTCGAGAGTAAGTATGAGAAGTGTCTCGATGGACTTCCAGGAATCCTCATGGTAGCAAGAGATAACTGAGAAGCCCGGCCTGGTGGTGCATGTCTGTAATCTAAGCACTCAGGAGGCCGAAGCAGGAGGGTTGCCACCATGGACCACATAGTGAGTTCAAGACAGCTTAAACTGTGTATTGAGATCCTGGCTCAAAAAATAAAATCAAACCAAACAAAACTCAAAACCAGAATGGCAGCAATCGAATTTGCTTTCGTAGGCCTGACTTCATACCTCAGGAATGGTGGCCAGACCTTAAGAGCGCAGGCTTTGCTCTCCCACACCCAGCTCTCCTACTACCTTTGCTGATGTCTGTCTAGAGCCTAGAGAGTGGGTGGGGTATCAGCGAGACCTCTAGGGCTTTCCGAGACTTCCAGGGATTTTCTCTTTTTGAGCGAAGTTAGGTGGGAGGTCTGACTTATTATGTGTCATGCTCCCGGCAATGACCAGAGAAATATCCGCTGCCCTGGGCCTGCCAGGCTAGCCCTGTGGTTTGCCCTTGCTGCTGCCTGCTCCTCATGTCAGCTTGGGGTGGGGGTGGGGTGGGGTGGTGGATCCCTTGATCTTTTAAGGGGTGTGGCTACCTTGGTCAGCTGCAGTGCCATTTAGCCTGTGTGAATCTACTGTACTCCAGCAGAAGAGGGCCAGTCAGCGAGCAGAGCATGCAGAGGACATAGGCCAGCCAGACCACCCTTCCTGTCCTTGTGGCTGGCACATCACCTTTGCTTTTTCTGGAATAGAGGTGTTAACACTACTGCCTCTGAGGTGAATGAGTTTGTGGGTACAAAACCTCAGAGCTGGCACAAAGCAGGTGCCACAGAAGGACTCCAGGCTGGTCCTGGACGTGGGTTGGTGTTGGCCTCTGATCCCTGGATGCTGTAAGACCTGTGCCTTTGTGCACCGCAGTATTTAGGAAGCACCCTAGTATTTAGTATTTAGGAAGTAGTTAGGCCTGGGGGGCAGAGGTGGGCAGTTGGCACCTCACACACCCCTGAGAGGTTGAGGCAGGTTTGGGAGGTTAGTGGGCACAAGGCAGGGGAGATACCAGGAGCTTGAAATGAAGCAGAATGATAGTTGGGTTCTCTCATTGAGACGAAGGGACTCAACTAGTTCAAGAGAGCTTTCTGTGACATGATAGCAACAAGAGGCTTCTGGGAAATCCTCATTTATACATTGCCAAGTCCAACAGAATAGACTGGGTTGGAGAAAGAATGGAGATGAGGTTGAAGCCTGTTGAGTAGGAAGAAACTGCTGCTTCCCTCCTGTCTGTTTCTACTCAGTCCTTCCATAGCCATGTCAGCCTCATGCTTGTGCCCTGGCAGACACGGAAGGGGTGGCTGGCACTATGTGGGCTCTCCGCCCTCCTGCTCACAGCTGTTTTCATTGTGTTAGTCCAGTCTCTGGATTTTCCATGTCTAGAATCTTGGAGATGCCAAGATTCCTTATCCAAATGATAAAGGATTGGGATTGGTGAGGATTTCTGTGTGTCTGTCTGTGACAGAGCCTTGTCACATAGTTCAGGCTGGCCTTGAGCTCACTTTGTAGTCTTGGATGGCCTCAAACTCACAGAAATCCTCTGCCTCAGCATCCCAAGTGCTAGAATTACATGTATGTCATATACCACCTCACCCAGCTTTCGTGGGGGCTTTTGAGAGATTTGAGGGTCAGCCTGTTATTCCATAGGGGCAGGAGCCCCTAAAGAGAAGGGTTTGCTTGATCCCATGATGAGTTAAGATACAGCCTGCAAGGCTGCAAGGGAGACAGAGAGGTAAGGGACTCCTCCCTCTCTCTGTCTCTGTCTCTGTCTCTATCTCTGTGTCTGTCTGTCTATCTGTCTCTCTCTCTCTCTCTCTGTCTCTCTGTCTCTCTGTGTGTCTCTCTCTCTCCCCAGAGGAATACAATAGGTTTCTCCTTAGAGGATTAAGTACCTGTTACCACTTTGCAAATCTTAGGTTACAAGTTCTGTTAAAAAGATTCAAGCCAGGCTTGGTGGCCCATGCCTGTAATCCTAGCCATTTGGAGGCCAAGGCAGGAAGATCACAAGTTTGAAGTCAGCATGTGCAACTTAGTAAGCCTCTGTAGCAAAATAAATCTTTAAAAGACATATGTGTAGTTCTATGGTAAAACTATAGTATAAAAGGTTTAATCCACTGGTCTCTATTGGTTTCTTGTTTTAGGTTGACCAGTACCTCTACCACATGCGCCTCTCTGATGAGACTCTCCTGGACATTTCTAAGAGGTTCCGCAAGGAGATGGAAAAAGGGCTTGGAGCTACCACCCATCCTACTGCTTCTGTGAAAATGCTGCCCACCTTTGTGAGGTCCACCCCTGATGGGACAGGTATTGACTGCACTGGGGTGGCTGACTCTGATCGTTCCTTGACTGAGGGGTAATTTGGTTGGCTTTTCTAAAAATATATTTGGTTGTTACAGGGTTGCACTATGCAGCTTGGACTCATAGTGATCTTCTTGTTTTCAGCCTCCCCAACCCTGGGATCACAGATATGTACTGCTACGCCCGGAATCTGTGGCTGCCTTAGTGCACCTGGGTGGGGGCGGGACTGGCATGGCATGTGGTGCTGGGGATTGAACCCAGTCCTTGCGCTTGCCTAAACAGGCGCTTTAGTCTGCTGAGCTATCTCAACAGCCCCTTGGTTGGCTTTTCTCAGGGACCAATGTGCCAGGGACGATTACTTGCTTAGTTCAAGCCTCAGAATCAACACTGGCTCATGTGGCAAACAGGGACAGAATGGAAGACTGCAAATGAAGGGGCTGGAGGCAAGAGGCTGGGAAGCTGGCAGTCTTGGGGGGCAGGGTTGAAGTGCCTCTTTGTGAGCTCTCACGGGGCACTGTTGCCAGCCTTTGGCCCCTCATCCCTGTGCTGAGCAAAGCTTTCTGGCTCCATGTGGGGTTGTATAGCCCGCAGAGACCTCCCACAGCAGTGATGAGGGGCCCAGCCACTGGGCCTATGTCTAACAGGCATATTCTGTTGGCACATTGGGAAACATTGCCCTTGACTGCTTCATGAACTTGAAAAAAGTACTGCAAACATTAACTGGGGAAAATATGAAGCATCAGAGTGCACATTAAGGTATTAAAGGCTCTAAAGTTCTGCAATAAGAGCCTGTTAAGCTGTGTTTAATCCCCTATCTGGATACTGTTTTTCACAGTACACTACCCAGCAAGTGGTTTTCTCATGGGTGGCAACTATAGTTGGAAAGGTGGGTAAAGGCTGCTTCCCAGAAGGCCTTGCATGCCAGCCCAAGCTGTGGAATCCTCAGTAGGCACCAGGGATCAGTGGAAGTCTGAAGTGTGGGCACAGCTGTCTTGCTGATGCTGTAGCAGCAGTGGTGACTGTGAGAGGAGAGAGGTGGGCGCTGGGAGGGCACAGGCAGGGCCTGGGCAGGTGGGGCATGGCAAGCAGGGAACAGAGCAGAGTCAAAGGGACGCCAACATGGAGAGCTTGGCAGCCAGGACGGCGCCTTCCTAGAAAAGGGGCGGACAGAGTGTGCCAGTGCTTTCACACAACTTGTTTGATTGTCTGCTCACAGCCACCCTGCCCCCTGTTAGAGGTGTGACACCTGTGAGGCTCATCTTGGGGACAGGAAAGAGTGCCCAAGGGTCAGCTGTGAGGGCAGCAGCAGGACCTGAAGGAGAGAAAACAAGTGCCAGCTGGTGGGGTGAGGTAGCTGTAGAGTGGCACCCGGCTGGGCTGCCGAGGGGCACAGCGGAGGGTGTGTCCACATGCTGTGCCACGTGCCCATTTCTGTAGCGCAGGTCCTTGAGGCTCACCGTCCTGAGAGTCTCCAGGGGCCTGGTTCGTGTAATGAGACTTTGCATAGTTTGCTGAAGCCTGGGGACATAGGGAACTTAGTGTGACCTTGTTCAGGAGTATTGTGCAGAGATTCCCTTGAGGTGGAGCTGCCTGGGAGTTCTTTTCCTCGAGCCCCCTGCATCGGCACATTTACTTTCAGAGAGGAACCACGCCAACTTCTTTTTTTTTAATTTGTCTTTTTGAGATAGGATTTCACCATGCAGTTCACTATGGTGGCCTGGAATTCATTTTGTAGCCTAGGCTGGCCCAGAACTCGCAATGATCTTCCTTCCTCAGCCTCCCAAGTGTGCTCCTCCATGACTGGCCTCTCTTTTTGACATTCTTTTGAATATACCTGCTCCTGAGAGATGGTCCTTATTTTACCAAGCTTTCACTCTAAGTGTCAAAAGTATACAAAGGCAGACTACGGGCTAGGGGCCGTGGGGAGCACTTACGTGTGGTAACTCAGTCACTTTTCACAAAACTGTGAAGTAGGCCCACATTTTGTCCACATTTTTCTGGTGAGGACCTTTGAGGCATGGATGGTCCAAAAGCCTGCCCAAATCATGCAGCTAACCAGGGGCTAAGCCGTAAACCAAACTTCCATTAGCCCAAGTTGAACCATCGAGACCACACCTAGTATGTTGGTGTTTGTTCCTGTGCGGGCCTATATCATTGGAGCACACAGCAAAAGCTCAGCTAAAATCTTTTGAGGTGAGGGGGGGGGCCCTGTGGTTTTGCCCATGTGATAGGCAGGTGAAAAATTTGTGGGACTAATTATAGGAGAGGTTGCACGTGGGACGTCTCGGCAGTTCTAGCTCTACACTCTGAACAAAATGTGTCCAGTGATGTTCATAGCAGTGTAACTTATGACAGCGTACTGGAAATGGTGGGTGGTACATCCATGTAATGGGAAGATCACAGCATGTTATAAGAATGAGCGTGTAAGCCTGGTGTAGTGGCATGTGCTTGAGGCCAAGGCAGAAAGATAGATGGCAGTGAGTTTAAGACCAGCCTTGAGTTCAAGACCAGCCTGGACTACATGGCGAGGCCCTGACTTAAAAACAAAACAAAACAAAAAACTAAAAAAAAAAAAAAACAAAACAAACCCCCAAAGCATGAGCATGTCACGTGTATAAATGAGAAAACACTGTGAAGGAACAGTAGGGAGGATATATGTGCACCTCCCAGCAGTTGGATGGAAATTTTAAAAACATCCCTCCAAGCAGGCCTATATGTTGCTTGTGGCACACACATACAGACGCCCTCAAATCGTTAGGTACAGAGCATGTCCACCTGACAGTGGATAGGGGTTGTTTCTGGAGAGAGAAAAGTGGAACCAAGAGAATGACCATGAGGGCGTGAGCTGTCCAGTGACAGGCACCATGGTTTCTTAAGTTCATGTTTTGTAAGCCATTGGTGTGGGTTACACAACGTGTCAGCAAAGGCAGGGACTCCTACACTGATAAGACTAGCCAGAGTGGAGGTTCTTCCTGTTGCTGACAACCTCAGCGAAGTGTGGAGGAGAAGCGGGGGTGGAGAGGGTGGGGGG
>PVKN010001511.1:0-51188 GCA_004027915.1 Capromys pilorides
TGGTTTTTGTTTGCTCTTCCTTTTCTAGTCAATTAAGGTGCTGCATGAGAGTATTTATTTGTTCCCAGTGTGTTTTCTTAATGTGTGAGTTCAGGGCTATAAATTTCCCTCTAAGAACTGTTTTCATTGCATCCCATAAATTCTGGTAGGTTGCATTTGAATTTTCATTAAATTGGAAATATTGTTTAATTTTTGTTTAATTTCATCTGTAACCCACTGATTGCTGAGAAGGGTGTTGTTTAATTTCCATGTTTTTCTGGGGTTCTTGTGATTTCCGTTGTCATTTCTTTCCAGTTTCATTGCACTGTGGTGAGATAATATGCATGGAATAATTTTCGTATTCTTGCATATACTTAAGTATGACCTATGTACTAGTATGTAGTCTATTTTGAAAATGTCCCGTGTGCAGCTGAAAAAAATGTGTATTCAGAAGTGGTTGGGTGGAACATTCTGGGTATGTCCACCAAGTCCAGTTTTTCTAAGATCTGGTTCAGTTCTGCCACTTCTTTGCTAATTTTTTGTCAACTTGACCTATCTTTTTGGGATAAAGAGGTGTTAAGTCTCCCGTTATGATTGTAATATTGGATATTAGATTTTTCACATTCGTTAAGATTTGTCTTATATAACTTGGTGCTCCCATGTTGCATGTATGTATGTTTGTGAGTGTTACCTCTTTGTCTTGAATTTTTCCCCTAACCATTATGCAGTGGCCTTCTTTATTTTGTTTGATCAATCTTGGTTTGAAGTTTAGATTGTCTAAATACAGGATTTCTACCCCTGATTTTTTTTTTTTTGAGGTGCTAGAGCATGTAGTATTGTTTTCCATCCTTCACCTTTTAGCCTATGAGTTTCTTTATGAGTTAAGTGTGTTTCTTGTATACAGCATATTATTGGATTTTGCTTCCTTATCCACTCTACCAGTCTATTTCTTTTAATTGGAGAATTGAGTCCATTTACATTGATGGTTATAATTAAAATGTATTGATTTACGTTTGACATGTCTTCTACTTACTATTTACTCCTTTATCTCCTGTTTAATTGATTGCCCTATTTGGCATGTTCTTTCTGGTCTCATTTTTAGAGTTTGGGTCATTTTGGTCCCTCTCTAAAATATCTTTTAGTAGTCTGTGTAGGGTTGGATTTGACATCATGAAATTCCTTAGTTGTTGCTTATCATGGAAGTATTTCACTTCTCCCTCATACTTGAAAGAGAGTTTTGTGGAGTATAGCAGTCTGGGCTGAAATTTGTTTTCACAGAGGACTTGAAGCACTCTGATCCATACTTTTCTTGACTTCATGGTTTGTGAAGAGAAATCTGCCATTATTCTGATGGGTTTTCCTTTGAATGTAATCTGTTTCTTTTCTCTGGAGGCTTTTAGCATATTATTCTTCTGCTGGATTTCTGGGATCTTGACTATTATATGCCTGGGTGTGTTTTTAGTCAGGTTGATGTTATTTGTAGTTCTGTACACTTCAGTTACCTGAATGTCTGATTATTTTCTCATATTTGGGAAGTTTCCTGCCATTATTTCTACGCATATTCTTTTTATATCATTTGTATTGACTCCTTCTTTCTTGTTGATTTCTATTAATCTGATGTTCATTTTTGCATCATCTTGCAGATGTTGAATTATTTTTTCCTGCATCCTGGTTGTTTTTTAAGAGATTATTTCTTATCTCTTCACTAGCTGTGACTGTGTCTTCAAGATCTAAAACTCTATCTTCACTTTCATTAATATGGTGTTGCCAGTTTGTGACTGAGATTTTATATTCTTGTATATTTCTTTGAATCTGTTTCATGTGATCTATTTTTTTCCTATGTTGCTCATTCAAGGACTCCATCATTTTTCTATTCTCCTCTAATTTTTTATCAATGTCTTCTTTAGAGACATTTTTTAAGTCTTTCATTATAGTTATCCTTTCTTTTTCTATTTCAGAGATTATTTCTGTTCTTGTTTCCTCTCTACCTATCTGAAGTTGTTCCTTTTCTTCAGACACTATTAATTTAGAGATGTCTTTTTTATTTCAGAGGTTATTTCTGATCTCATTCCCTCTATACTTTTCTGCAGCTGTGTTTTTTTTTCTACTTCAGACTCTAGTAACTCAAAGATTTCTTTTTTTGCTTCAGAGATTATCTCCATTCTAAGTTTCTCTATATGATTTTGCATTTGTTTGTTTACTTCAGATGCTACTAAGTCAGAGATTTTTGCTGCATGATTCCCATTTTCTTGTATGGTAGCATCTCCTGTATTTGTTCTGGGTGGGCTCAGGACCTGAGATTGCATTTTGCTACTTGTCTGTATCATTCTGTACAGCAGTAATCTCTGACCTTTGTTGCAGAACTTTGGTGAAGTTTTGCAGCTAGCGCCTACTGAAATTTGGGTCTGGACCTACCAAGTTTGATCTTGCCCAGACGTGCCTGGCTGGGTCTGGCTGCTGTGCTCAGCTTCTTCCTGCTGTAGCTTTTGGAAGAGAGCCCTCTGTACCCCTCTGGCAAGATGCTCAGCTCCTGAGTTAGCTGGTAGGGTCTGACCCTAAGCCTCTCTGCAGGGAATTTTGCTGCAGGGCTCCACAGCAGATGCTGGAGCTGGGTTCTGTGTGAAGTAAAAATTCTGGTGGGGCAATGGATGCCTGCCTAGTGTTCCCACCTATGTTCCCACCAGTCACAAGATGTGGGCCTTGGCAGAGTTCTGGCTGTTATTCAGGAGCGCAGACCAAGAGGTCCTACCTGCGCACCCACTAGTCACTCTCTTGTTTGGTTGGGGCTGCTGGTACCTGGGCTGGAGCTGGCAGGAGATGGATTCAATGTCATAGTGGAGAGGGAGCACTTTAGCAAAAGTGGGAGCTGCTGAAGCAGGGAAGTGCTGGAAATGGATCCTCAGAGCTCAGAAGCAGCACCAAGGATAAGAGCCTGGTCACGGGGTCAGGGTTTGTCTGGTTAGTCATTTGGGAAACTAACCACTGTGAACTCGAGTCCTGCTCTTCTTTGACCTTTAGCATGTTCCACTGGACAACAGTTTAAATTTTATTTTTTCCACAGGGCCTTGCTCTGTAAATCAGGTTGGCCTGGAGCTCAAGGCAATTCTGCTTCAGCTTCACAAGCGTGTGTGTGTGGGGGGCGGGGGCGTTATAGGCACACACCACCACAGCTGGCTAACAATGCTGACTTCATAAAGAGCCTTCAATTGCAAATCTTAAGAGTTTAAATGTGGATGGTAAAACTATGTGTCCAGCTCCCACGTTCTACCCATCAGCCTGTGTCCCCACAAAACAGTGGTCCTTCATGATTTGGGGCAGATCTTGCTGTGGGCCCTGTGTGTTATACATAGACCTTAATTCCTGTATTTAATATTTACTGACTTATGATTTGTGCATAGGTGGCCCTCTAAAGCCTTAATCATAGAGTGGCCTCTGGAGATTGTGATTAATTATTGTGGGTGTGGGTGTGGCACCTGTCCTGGGGCTGGTGGCTTGCATTTCCATGTCAGGAGGGGAGAAA
Organism: Capromys pilorides; assembly: GCA_004027915.1. Lineage (NCBI taxonomy): Eukaryota > Metazoa > Chordata > Mammalia > Rodentia > Capromyidae > Capromys > Capromys pilorides. The sequence continues at coordinate 3,500 of PVKN010001511.1, forward strand.
GGCTGGCTGCTTCACCTTTCCCTCTCTTGCTCTTTGTCACCCCTTAAAGGCTGCTGTCTGCATCGGAGCCAGCTGAACAGGGACTAACACCTCCACTGACTGTGAGCTAATAAACCTTTCCTTCCTTCATTGTGAGTGTTAGGTATTTGTCCCAGCAACAAAAGGAGTAACTGATATGCTGTCAAACCTACACCCGCGTAAGCATCTGTTTCCTTAAGGGCCACGGAGGGGTGGGAAGATTTAGAATAGCAGAGACCCACGTGTGGGCTGCGGGAGTCAGCAGATGAATGAAGTGGAGTGGGGAGAACTTTCCAGGTGCTGAGGCTCTTGGGGTTGGAGCTTGGGCGAGGAGGGAGTGGGGGCAGAGACAGAGCAGCACTGGGGGAGTGAGTGGAGAGACAGACTACACACTACGCGGGAGACCTGCTTCCCTGTTCTCCTGGGAGGGATTTCAGACCACAGGGCTCTGTGCAGACTCTGGGCTGGGAAGGCTGCCATGCTGGGCCAGGTCCCTTCTACTGCGAGGCAGCTCCTCTGTACAGACACGGAGTCTGGCTGTGATCCACAGGTGATCTTCCACCACTCTTCCAGGAATGGGAATGTGCTCTTGGTACTTTTTTTTTTTTTTGGGTGGGACTGGGATTTGCACTCATAAGCTTGCACTTGCCAGGCAGGCACTTGTGCCACGGAGCTATCTCCCCAGCCCCTGGGAACGTGTTCTTGAGAATAAACATGTGAAGGCACCTGGCCGGGCAAGGCGGTCCCAGGGAGTCCTGGGGGCACGCAGGAAAGAGGCAGTTGAACCCCAGCTTGGAGGAAAGAGCAGAAAAGTCCAGGTAGAGGCAGGCTAGAGCAGGGATAGCCTGATGACGCACTCGCTTCCTCCTAGGTCGAAGGAAGCTTAGATTGTGAGCCATTGGTAATCTTTCTTTTAAAGAGGCATAAAAGGGTTTTATTCAGTAGAATTTTATTTATTTATTTATTTATTTATTTATGCAGTACCAAGAATTGAACTCAGGACTCTGTGCTTGCCAGGCAAGAGCTTATTCTACTGAGCTATCTCCCCAGCCCATTCAGCAGAATTTTAAAAGTATACCTCAAATCAAGAGCAAGCCCTCAAGAAGTGCCCTAGAATCTGAGCTAGGAGTATTCCTGCATCTCAGGCGGTAGAAGTCTGTCCTCTGTGAACTGAGAGGAGGTGTGGGCTTGCTTTACAGGGAAAAGTATCTCCCGAGCTCTTTGATCTGCTGACCGCTGTCTGGGCACCAGCTAAGGGGCAGCATGCAGACTCCTCACACAGGAAACCACTGCTCTGCTGCACTGCGAGGTGCTGACCCTGACCCAGAGCAGGGAGTCGATGTCACTCTCTGGGTCAACTGTACTCCCTTCACCCTACCCAGGTGTGCTAGCTGATCAGGCTGCAAGATGGGTTCCTGTCACCTTTGTCCAGCCTCTCTCATGTGGAATAACTAAAAGTGGGTCTGGGAAGGTCAGGGGGTATAGCAGAGGAAGGAGCCATGGGTGACACAGAGGGGGCTGTTCAGGGCGTGATGAGCAGCGAGCCAGGGGATAGGCTTGCCGAGTATGCAGAGGAAATGGAAATAGGAGGAGCTGAAAGCATGGGCCCCTTTCAGCCAGCCAGGCCTGGTGTAGGGCAATATTGTCCTCCAATGGCACAGGTGACCATGGGCTCCAGGAGAAGGGAGGAAACGTCTGCTTTGGCCTGGAGCCCCTATCCTGCCCCCTGGACTTGACCTGCCAGGCATTGCCCAACATAAGCTCTGCCTGGGCCATGCTGCCTCAGCTGACCAAGGCCACATCTGCATCTCCAGGGCCACCCCCACGTCCCAGGCCTTAGCCCACAGCCCCCTCCCAAAAGGGAGGCTGCTTTATGCTTTTATTGCCAAGATATTCACCACCCAGTGGGACCAGGGTGCCCTTGAAATTTCTCACTTTCCAAGCATGAGGACTCATTCCAGGACTTGAGAGTTTCCAGAGGCTAAGGGTGGAGTTGAAGTGTTGAATTACTCCAACTCCAAAAAGCACTAAGGACAGATGCTATGTCTATAAACTGACTTGAAGAGAAAATGTAGCTGACAGTTTGGGGAAAGCAATCCAGAGGGGTGATGCAGTCACCCGCCCAGGGGCTGCAAGGCAGAGGGACTGGGGTCACCTTTGTCTCTCAGGGCAGGATCTTCTTACTGCCCCCAGCCCAGCTGCTTTCTTGTGCACTTTAGCATTCTGTCCTGCTGTGTTGTTAGACACCCTGGGTTGGGGGGCTTAGAAAACCCCCACTCAAGCTGACTGCTGGGGTGCAATGCCTGTAATACCAGCACTCTGGCAGGCTGAGGTAGGAAGATGGAAGGTTTGAAGCCAGAGGAGACAACTGAGTAAGTTAGTGAGAACCTGTCTTAAAAATAAATAAATAATAAATAAAATGCTGGGCTATGGCTGGACCGTCCCAGGTGAGCAAGTCTGTAGCCAGCCCCAACAGCCTGCACATAAGCTAGGCACTTTCAGACCAGTTGGGCTTGGCTGGACTCTGCCGCTGCTGCTATCTGTGCCTCCGTAGCACACCTCTGCCTTGAGCTAGGAGACCTGCCCAGCACACAGCACCAACCACACAGGCCCAAGGGATCAGGTCCAATCACATCCAGTGCTTTAGCACTGAAGGTATGACGCATGATTTTTAAGAAAATGCAGTGTTTAAGTAAAAGCAACTACTAGGGTAAAAGACCTTGTGCTAATCACCTTCAAAATACTCCCTCTCGCTTGAAAATCTTTGTGAGTGTGTGTGTGTGTGTGTGTGTGTGTGTAGTTAGTACAGGGTCTACATGGTCTCACTACGTTCATCAGACTCATAATGATTGTCTTGTTTTCAGCCTTCCAAGTTCTAGGATTATAGGTGCATGCCACCACGTAGGGATCTGTTGGTCTTACCGTGAATGGTTCTACCCAGGGAGATACGCAGACAGGAATGAAAAAGCTGGGCTACCCAATCACTAGTCTGTCTGATGGGCAAGACTTACTCCATGCACAACAAAATGATGGTTTATTTATACTTTTGCAAAGTTTATATCACATGACACAAGGTTGCCTAGGGACTAATAGCTGGCCTGAACCAGACAGGATGTTTTTCCCAGGACTCGGGGAGCTTGTTTGCTCCAGGGACTGAGGCCCAGTCCCCCCTACACACACTTGATCAATTTCCTGGCTTCCTGCCCTCCCAACACCATCACCCGCAGTCTTAATGGCCATCTCAGTGTGCCCCAGGGGCCGGGCCAGCATGGCCCACTGAGGATCCAACCCTGGTCCCTGAACCTGCCTAAGCAGGCCTGAGCTATCTGACCAGCCCTTGCTTGGAAAAACTTATCCCATATTTTTACTACTTTCCAAATCACTTCTGGAAGTCTTCTTTTGTGAGTGTCTTTAGTTGTGCCGTCCTGGCTGCCTTGATAACCTGAATTGATTCAAAATGTTCACCTTTCATGGTCATTTTGACTTTAGCAAAGAGCCAGAAGTCACACAAAGCCAGGTCCAGTGAATCAGGTGAATGAGGACATAGCATGTTTTGAAGAGCCCACATTGTATGGTGTGGCACTGGCATTCCCTGTATTTTTAAGTTTCTTTTGTTGTCAACCACGGGCTCTGCCAGGCACAAAGGACAAGACCATAAAAAAGGTCGCAGGCTTCATAAAGATGCCCTGGGAAAGGCAGAGGTACACAAAGGTGTAGCTGAGCTCTGCTGTGTCCCTGGAGCTCTTGTGAGGAGGGGTTGCCAGCTTGAGCCCCTGGCAGCTGTTCACTGCTGGATCCTTCTGCCTGTGCCTTGAGTTCACCCTTTCAAAAATGTGCAAAGTCGTTGTTCTATGGCATTATCTCTGAAAGCCGAACTGTGCAGTGGGAAGGCTCTTGGGTATTTCTGCAGTTTTATTTGTCATAGTGTTGAAGGCAAAACCAGCATCAGTGGGGCTGCATCCAGAAGGTCTGCTCAGGAGGAGCCACCCACCCTCCCACTGGACTCTTAAATGCAATGGACACTTCCATGATCAAAGACCTTGCTTAAAATGACCAGGACCTGAAGGCCAATTCGACTTTGCAGTTAATCTGTTCTTAAAATCTGCAGTAAAATTTCCAGCAATGTGTAAAATGAGAGAATTGCCTTTTACTGCTTGAAGCTTTGAGCAGTCATTATGTATTTGGGAAAAATAAGGTCATCCTACACCGCTCACGATGTGGCCTCCTCAGGAACTCACGGCAGGGGCTTCCAGAAGGTCTGGTAGGAATGGCTCCCCCTCCAACAGTGCCATCTGGCTACATTGGCAGAATTACCATTTGGTTGATTGAAGCTCTTGTTTTTTTCTCCTCTCTCCGAAAATTGTCCTGGTTGCTCTCAAAGCTTTTTGCATTTACACAGCATTGGAAATGGAGAAAATCGGTTAGGATCATAGGGCGAGGTTTTGGGAAGAGGATCGGGAGCTGGCCACAGATGCTCCTGATGCCTGGTTCTTGGCACTCAGCCCAGGATGGGCACTGCTTGGGGTGACTTGGGAGCATCTCTGCCCAGGCCCAAGAAAGAAGCTTTGCAGCAGAGCCCTGTCTTCTGAGCCAAAGCTCCCAGGGTCTTGGCTTTTCTCCACGTTTTGGAAAATACCTGTTTATGTGGGGAGGAATTCTCATCACAACAGCACTAAGTGCAAGCAGCTCCCTTAACGTTGCGGCACTGTCTGAAGCTGCAGGGTACCCAAAGGCCAAATGCCACCCTCACCACCCGCAAAAACCTCTGCTCTTGGCTGCAGCCAAGTGCTGGGACTTCACCCCCTACTGATCTGGAAACAGACTTGTTCTCCTGTCTGTACATGCCTCTCCCTTCTCAAACAATCTGGAGGCCTTCTCTTAAGGGCAACAGTGTCCCAGGCATCACTGTAGCTGTGGTAATGATAATCCCAGCCAACCTTTGGTGAGCCCTCAATTGACTTAAGAATTTTGCATACATCACATCTAATTCCTCCAATAATCCCAGGAAGCAGGCCCTGGTACTCTTTCCTGTTAACAGATGAGGAAACCAGAGCATGCTTAGAGCTGTACCACTAGGAAGCTGTCAGCATGGTATGGGTCTGATGTCACACCCTGCCCAACCCAAGCAGATGATGCTCTGAAGGTCAATTCGGTGGATTAACAGTGATTAAGTGATCCCAAAGGCCCAGGTGGATTATTTCTAAGAAAGCTTTTCAGCTGCAGAAAAGCACTAATAAAAGACCTCCCTTTTGTGTGGTACTAACTAGGAACTGAACCCAGGATCTTTGCACTGAGCTACACCCTCAGCTCCTATTTATTTTTTGAAACAAAGTCTCGTGAACTTGCTAAATTGATCAGGCTGTGCTCCATCTTCCTGCTGTAGCCTGCTACAGTGCTGAATTACAGATGCCTGTCACCACACTTGGCTAAAAGACATCCCCTTGAGAGTCTTTTAATTGCTTAACAAAAAACAAGCAGCTAACACCATCCACTTCTGATGTTAAAGCAACTGAGGTGCTTCTATAATTTTTAAATTGTTTAGGCTTCTAACAGACCTGGAGGTTTGTATGTTTAGAGTGGCTATGGGTCCAAAGAACATTCTCTGATCTTGCTGGTTAGCTTTGACAGTGTCAGTCATGTGCACGAAAATGAGGTGAAACCAAAATGCTTGAAACAAGACACCAATTAGTCACAGAACCCAAAGCTGAGGGTGCTTTCAGGATCCAACAGGAGCCCTGGAGACAGCAGAGAGCTCACCTGGGTGTGGAGAGGAGAGGACTGCACTCCTCACCTTCATTATGGGGCCCTGGGAGGTTTCCCACAGTGCGCATAGACAGGCTGGCACAAAGGAAACACTGGGAAGGGGAAGCTTAACTCCAGGACTGGGTGTTGATTGCGGGATCTGCGGATGAGAGATGAGGAACACGTGGGCTCTACTGCAACCATGCATGTTGGGGGGAGAAGAGCCTCAGACCTAAAGTTGGGTGTGGCCTACAGGGAGCAGCTGTACCACGCGAGAGTATAGCAGGTGTCCCTGGGTACAGTGCTGTAGGCAGCATATGCAGCCTGGACTTGGTGCCTCCAATTTCCTGAGGAGGATGCTGCATCTTGGCCAGGGGAGGGGAGGGTCTGAGTCCAGCTGTCCCTCACCAGGAGGCTGTGTCACCTGACTGTGAGAGCTCTGGGAATTTTGAGGTCAAACTGAAAAAGGGAGTGAAGTTGTGCTGTTTAGCTGCTTACGGAGTTCTCAGCTTGTGTTTATACAGGAGCAAATCAATGGGCATGCACTAGTTAGCTGTTACATACTGTATCCACAGAATAATCCTATTATGTCTTATAATGGAGCATGACAAAAAGATATAAAAAAAGTTTACATTACAATTTAGTACAGTAAAAGACACCACCCCTGGGAGCTCCCTTGGCCTCAAGCATGCTTGTCCAGGTGCTGTGCCCTTTCTGAAGCAGTCCTGGAAGGCTCTTTTGTGTGAGTCTACTGGTGGTGACCGGAAGTCCAGCGAGTGGTGCTGCTGAGTGCTGGCCAGTGCATGGGCCACAGTTCGTAGAGACACTTCCGCATCTTCACGCACATTATACACCATGGTCTGTATCCAGTGACTTCTGGATCTTTCCCACAGTAAAAATTACCATGAAAGGTAAATTGGTTCAGGAAAGTAGGTTGATTCACAACAACACAATTAAAGACAGTGTCTAAAAGGGCTTCCAGAACCACTGCAGAAAGGGACAAGCAAGAGTGATGTGCAGAGTTTTTTCCTCAGTGTGGGGAGTACCTTGCCTGTTCTACACAGTGAGTACAAGCCAACCTACGTAGTGAGATCCTGTTCAAAAACTAAAAATTTACCATGTTTTGATCATTCTTCTTATATTTTATATATAAATGTAGCTGTTGAGATCATGGAACAAGATTGAAATGTTGGAACCTTTCGTACCTAAACAATTTCCTGTAGCTATCTGAAACACATGACTGCCACTACTATGAGCAGAGACATCAGAAAACATCTCTGGGGAAGGCATCCCCACCTAGTTAATTGCAGAGCATGGGAACATACAAGTGGGGTCTCAAGAGCGCAGCTGTTTGTTCTTTGCAACGGATCACCACGTGAAACATTTTGGACGTGAAAAGATGATAAGCAGGTTCCTGAGACTGTGCCTCTAGTAAATTCGTGATCTTGGTATTGTCACCAACTCTCCTCCCATTCTTCTTAAAGAAAAACATATGGTGCAATGTTAGTATTTCCTTCCAGACCAACAATATAGTTTAAAATTGAGAACCAAAAGAAAAGAAAATTCCAGTGGTAATAGAGACATTTTATTTCTACTTCATTTGTGCAGGGGAAGAGGTGACACTGAGGAAGGAGCCAAGCTAGAGTTGCCTGGGTGGTGAGGGCGACACTCAGCCTTCAGGCTCACTTTCCGCCAGCCACAGCAGGAGAGGACACAAGAAAGAGCAATTCACAGCCAAGGTGCCACGTTTGCAGTTAGTTTATTAGGCTCACTGTAGTCACCTCCCACTCGCAGAGACCGGTAATAACTGGAGTGGATGTGGTACATGTTTCTTATAATGCCCACGAGCTGAAAACACTTAACCTGGTAATAGTTACATGTTGTTCTTCAACTAGGAAATAGTGATAGTGACGAAGTACAAAAAATAATAAGCATGCAGCCCTTTATTTAGTTTGCAAAGTCTCTGCTTATAGTTCTGTATATTACATGACTGTGTTATACAAATACATTTATGTACAAAAACACGCCAACTGTGCAAACTTGTTGCTTTTTAAAAATGTGTGGATTTCTACCCATCCCAATATATATTTTTAAAGCATGCATAAAAATTAACTTTGGTGTGGGAAAACTACTCTATGTGTGGTCACATACAGTATTTTAATGTTTATTTATATTTATATATTTACAAAAGTTGATCAGTTTACAGAACCGTACAGAAGTGTACATTTTAAAATCCACAGTGTAGCAGTGTGGGTTACCAGGTCTCAGAAAATAAAGGAAGGGACTAGATATTCTAAAGAAAACAAGAGAATCTCAACATGTTAAAATTTTAAAAAAATAAAAGAAAAACAAAAAGAAAGCAAAGAGAACTAGCTTGCTGGGGCTAGCAAATTACTATCCACACATGGCAGTGCAATAGTTCTGATAAACTGCTTCCTACAGTGCCTCCCTCCTGGCTTGGGTAGAAGTTCATTGGTTTATCATCTAGCACACTACTTCCAAATGTACAATGCTATAGTATCAAAATATTTTGGCAAAAAAGATTTTGAAAGGAACCATGAAGTCTGACAAAAATAGAAATCTGTAATAAAGCTAAATAACACTAAAATAAAAGGACATACTATAGTATCTGTTTTACAATTTATATAGTCACACTTGTGTATTTCTCTGTTCACTTCTAGTCTCCATAATGAAAAATATTTTTATACAAAACATACTAAAATTCTCGACTCATACATGTTTTACATGCTTAATGCAGCTTTCTTGTCTCTCACACCCTCTGCGCTCACCGTATCCTCCTTTTTAGCACATGCTTACTTCATTTCATAGGTACTGATTCTAGACAGTAACACGACGCAGTTACAACAGGAACCAAGTAAAAACAAAACCGAAAAGGCTTACTGAGATCTAGCCATCCAATACTTAGCACATATTTTCCATTAAGCCTCAATGGTACAGTAATATTTTACATTCCATGGTGAAAACAATTGCAGACGGCTAAAAAAAAAACCCACAACTTTTTTTTTTAAAGTAATTCCAACTTGTGCCTAACAGGATTTGGCCTTTAAGAGGTTTCCTTGGCTGTGGATGGGGTGGCTTTGCTCGAACTTCCGTTCTGTGCCTTGTAGCTGGTGAGGGCAGGGGTGTGGCCGGTCCGAGGGCCCTTGGCGCCCTGGCTCAGGGCGGTGGGCGAGGCGGGGGAGGGCGGGGAGGCGGAGGCGGAGGCGGAGGCGGGAGGAGCGGCCCGGCCATTGGGAGTCTGCGCTGAGAAGAGGTGGGGGCTCTTCCCGGTGTGAGCGGGGCTCTGAAACTTTAAGGCGCCATTAGAGACAGAGGGGATGTGGGAGGCCGAGTGTGCGGGTCGTCCTGTTTGGGGGCTGAGAGGGTTAGAAGCGATCGATGGCTTAGCAGCTGGCGGATTAGGGAGGTTAGAGCTGTCACCACTAGAGGGCAGGGAACTGCTTTTCCCAGAGCTGGGAGAAAGGGCTGGGATCTTAGAAGCAGGGAAGGAGGGGGAAGTAGGCTTACAATCCCCACCAGCTTTCTTAGCACTTCCATTAGCCTGCGAACAGAGATGGCGGGAGACAGTTCGTCAGAAAGCTGGTAACACAGCGACCCTCCGGGCCTGGCGAAACAGCCCCTGGAGAAGCATTCAGCAAAATCACAACACACCGTTCAGGCCCTGCGCTACGTCCTGTGCTTTCTGGACCTGGTGGCAACCCCCACAAGCACGCCGCAGGATGCAGAGCACAGACACAGACGGAAAGGGAGACTGCACGTCCGTCAGGGCAGCGACCACGCCAGCGCCAGCGGGGCCACGGTGGGGACGAGGGCCGACCAGGCTGGGGCGCCTCTGCGTGCTGCTAACGCGACACAGATGGCGCCGACGTCAGCATTGGTGACTTTAAGGGCGTGTCAACACCAGTCCATTTTTCTGTTTCCCAAAGTGTTCTGACGTAACACTACATTCACCAAAAAAAATTTCCACTGGTCGTGTACTGTGTCTTTACAGTTAAAATTTGGAGTCATAAAGTAAAAGATGTTTTATTGCATGCATGCAAGAGCGTGAGCAAAGAGTAACAAAGGTATTTTAGGCTTTCTTCATGCCCCCAGATCCAGGATGTCTATGTAAACCATATCTTACAAGAAAACACAGTATGTGGTGTAAACTAAGTCAGATTTGCTTCTTAACTGCAATAGTGTCCATCCAAAAGTGGGTTTAAGGTAAAACTACCTGGCGGTACTGGCGAGGATCCTGCAGTTTGGACTGCTTGCTGGGCTTGTCCAGGCTGCCCGGTCGGCTCTTGGAACTCATAGGGACGGGCATCCGGCTTGTCTGTGGGGTTGCACTGGAACCCTGCGAGAAGGATCAGCAAGACAGGGGAGAGAAAGAGAAGCATGAGTGGATGAGGACTGAGGCTGCCCCATGGTGTGCAGAGTGAGAAGCCAGAGCCCTGCATGCAGGACAGACTGAGGAGACACCAACGGGTTAATCAGAAGAATCACACAGAATAAACGGCTCACTACTGATCCAATGGTTTTAATGTACAAGAGCAACCACTTCAACAGCAAACGGCTGGCCCACCGTCCTCACGTTTACCCCACACCAGTGAGCAACAGAGGTAAAAACAGAATCAATTAGCTGTTAGACACCTAGTTGTTGTTTGGAAGCTGAGGGACAGAGGAGAAAAGGGTACCGTGGCGAACAGACAAACCACACGAGCCACCTCAAAGGAAGCATTCAATCACGAGACACCTGTGCTAAAGTGATTATGGCAGATTTTTAAGAAAGCAGCTGGGGAGGGGTCTTCACTTTTCCACCAGACCAAGATACCTTACGTGAAGCTGAAGATACTGACGTGGGGGGTTCTACGGCATGGGGGGCTTCATCCAGAACTAGCAAGTTTCGGGGAGAGGCCTCGTGGGCCGTGTGGGTTGCGCTTGCAACAGAATCTCTGTTGGAGGAACAGGAAGTTTCCCCTAGGGCTTTGGGACTCATCTCACTGATCGTGTTTTCCAGCTGTTTAATGGTCTGCTCCAGGCTGTCCAGCGTTCTATAGGTATTCTTTCTGATCTCGTCAGTTCTTGAGATCGGACATGTGTTCTCTAGACTGGGGAGCTGCTCTGGCCTCCTGGCCAGATTTTTCAAGGTGTCCTCGGGTTGTGACCTGGTGATTTCAAATCGCTTGGCTTCCTTGTGCTGTTTCAGAGTGCCATCCTCTTCCTCCTCTTCGTAGACCACCACCTGCAGGGTCTTCTTCCCTGTTTTGCTTCCTGTGCGGATTGCTTGAGTGAGGGCAGCAAGTTGCTTCTTAGGGAACTTGAATTTAAACTTCTTCTTGGGGCTTTCAAATTGGTCATCGGCTGGGTCACACTTGCTGTCTGCATTAGGTGAGTATGCTGGGCTCAATGTGCTCTGCTCAATTTTATTTGTTTCCTGTCTTCCTGGGGTCTTGGTCTCTGTGGACAGGAAGTGTGGCTGGAATTGCATCACTTCCTGCTGTCCCATAGGAAGGCTGCCAGAGGCAACCTGCTGTGGAGACTTTTGGGACATGTTATTCTGGACTCCAGGGTCTCCATTTTCCTCTTCTTCTTCTTCCTCTATCTTTTCCTCCATCATCATTTTCTCTAGCTCCTCATCACATTCCTCAAAGATGGTTGAAAGTCTCTTATAGGCAGATCGGATGTCCATGGGCTCCTCAAAAATGATGATGACGGGCTTCTTGTCCAGGCACACAACCGGCTCTTCGTTTTCAGCCCCTTGCTGCTGGGAAGTTGTCTCTCTTTTGGCATTGATGTTAACAGTCTGTACATCCTGTCCCTTTTGGCTTACTATATCATGGACCTCACCACTGGACAGCACCTGGACAGCGGTTTTGGTAATCATGAAGGCAATGTTGTCTGTGGCTGCATTTTCTTCAGTGGGAGAACTTGGGGTTGATTCTCCGCTCTCAAGAGGAGTTGTACTGGTATGCCTGATCCCTTGGGGTCTCAGCACAACTTGGCCAAAATCTGTCATGAGAACTTCTTGGTCTTGTATTCTATCATCATGGGTACCTGATTCTATTGCCCTCGTAGGGGAGAGAATGTGGCACTTGTCTGCATTTTCTTGTCCTTGCTGAGCCATCTCTGTGGTCTTTCTGTAAGTCACCTTTAGAGAGTCACCGTCAGGTAGAGGGTGCTGCTGTCCTGGGTTTTTATGGCTCCTGTTTAGTTCATCTTCCAATGAATTTGCACCTGTGAGATTGTAAGTGACCTTAGGCACACTGTTCTGGGGGTAGTTTCTACTGTCCCTGAATAAACTTTTACTGGATACAGAACTTTCCTTCATGAAGCTGTCAGGTTTATACTGTGATGTTCTTGATGCATCCAGAATGCTGTTCTCCAGTCCTGTTTCCCACTTAGGAGGGTCACTAGGTCTCTGAACCCCTGTGGTAACCTGAGAGGGGAACCACACACATTAATCAGAAATGGGTCTGCGAAGGAAACTAATTAGGCTGCACAGTGTCAGCTGGAATGTGGACCTGGTGCACTCACCTTCTGAGCTTCCACCTGGGGGCCATTTTCACATTCAACATCAGATTTTCGAATATCTTCATGGAAAAATTCCAAATTCTGGTAGAATAGTGTAGGACACGTTACTCCACAAACCCACATTCCCCCAAAGTGGACTACAACTAAATTGTTCCTTTAGTTACATTTCCAAGCATGCTGCCGAACACAACTGCTGCATGCCAAACCAAAGCCTACAGCTCTGTTTACCTGGGCTTGTTTTGTTCTCCAACTTCCAAAACTGCCCTGTGTTTGCATAAGATGAAAATCTCAATTAGCAAAGTATTTCATACATTTTAGGTTTTGTGCAGGAGCAGTTAAAAGAATAGAGGGACCAGGATTGGGGAGATAGCTCAGCAACACAGTGCCTGGCTCACAAGTACAACACAGAACAAGGTCCTGAATTCAATTCCCAGTACCAAACAAAAAAGAATAAGGGGATCAATCAACAGCTGATTGTGAGATTACCAAAATCTACAAAGACAAGAACCGCAGCACGTACAGTGCACTGGGCGAGTGTTTGGATTCTAACCCAGACCTGCCTCACTACTCAGCAACTTTAGGCAGGTCCTTATCTCTGTCTCACTTCTCTGTGCCTCAGTTTCCTTGCCCAGGAACCAAGGGAAAAGACCAAGGGACATGTCCATGTCTCTTACCTAGTCATTTCAGTGCTGCTCCTCACCTGGATACTAGATGTAGAACCCAGAGATTTACACACATGAGGCAAATACCTGCCCACTGAGCCATAGGTCCAGCCCTTTTAACTTTATTTTGAGACAGAGTCTTGCCAAGTTGTCCAGGCTGGTCTCAAATTTGTGACCTCAAAAGTAGCTGGAATTGTAGATCTCTGTCACCATATCTGACCAATCTCTGCTTCGTTTATGAAAACTGGCCTAGAAAGACTTCTGCATTGGTTTGGTGCGGTCATTTGGGATGAAAAAAGAAAAATTTTCCCTGGTGAAGTGACATATTGAACATACTCCTGCGGTTTATACTACAAGTGTCAAGGTGTCAAAATAACCTTCAAATTCATATTAATCAAAATGATCGGATTCAGTTGCACGGTGCTGCCACCACCCAGGTAAGCAGTCACGTACACCACTCAGTGACATGCAGGGGGCACATTCTGACAGATGCACCATAGGTGGTTTTGTTCTGGTGCAGACGATGTAAAGTGCTCGTACAGGACCTGAGGTGCTGTAGTTCAACAACTCACTGCGGCCTCTGGCACAGGTGCCCCTATATCAGCTGCTGCACATAAGCTAGGCTCATTTTTGTTTTAGTAAGCAGAAGGGTCATACTCTACGCCAGTGATATGAACCAAACACCAAAACGGTACCAGGGCCGCTTTTCGTGACCCACATTGCACGCTGTCCATAACTGTACTGCGTGGGTTTATTTCCATCACGTTCACTGAAAGCATGTGTGCAATGCCTTGTGCTGAGACCCTAGGATGGAAGGCTGGAGGTTTTTCAGCTCTGACATCATCCCCTTGGGATCACCACAGTGTCCAAGTCCACTGTTGGCCAAATGTCATCATGTGGTGGTGTGTGCGCAGCTGTCATCTAAACACAATGTTTGTAGTTAAGATGTTGACTGTGACATCGTGATCCAGCCTTTTCTTCCCTCCTTCTCTCCTGGTGCTAGAGATAGACCCAAAGGCCTCACTCCTGACACGCAAATGTTCTACCACTGCCTATATTTTACAGTGCAGAGCAAACATACATTTCTGAGAGTCTCACCAAAATTCAGAAGTGAAGGATCCAACCATGAGACGCAGTTAAGAAGATGGCTTCCTGGGATGCCATCTTCTTAAGAAGATGGAAGTCTGGGTGTGGGAGCCCCTCAGGCCTTGCATAAGCCAACACCAGCACTGCTCAGGCTCTGCTGCCCTTTCTTTTCGGTGCAGAACCCCAAGAGGAATCAATGATTGTACTGGGGTGGAACACCGTCCACCTGCAGGCAGTGTTGTTAAAACAGAGCACAATAACCCCAGCTGAGTCAAAGTCAACCCGGCACAATCCTCACTCCCTGGTTAAAAATGGAAAGAACATCCACACACATTCACAAGCAACACACTGACAGCGAAGTTGTATTAGTCACACGAACACGGTCACAAGCTTCAAAGTACATCAGTTACCAAGGAACTCCTGTTTCACTTCTGTCTCCCATACAGTCCCCAAACACGCATAGTGAACCAGGTGCTGCATTGGAACCATCTAATTTCTTTTGGAATCTGAAACTTAGATAAGACAACTACCACATCAAGGAAAAGGTTTGAAGGAAAAAAAGTAAATGAGGTTTGAGTCAGAAGTTTCAACTCCTAAAAAGGGAGTTAGCATATTCTGTAGGATGAGGGAAAATTCACTCTCTGAATCAAAAAAGGGACTGGGCTGTGATCTCACCAGGACACAGGCCTGACTGGAGTTCTACAATTAGTAGTTAGTGCTGCATTTACCAGGGGCTAGGGCCAGCCTGTGTCCTGCCAACTCAGCACCTATGTCATACTCATTGTTAAATGTTTCCAATGTCACTCTGCAGTATGTGCATTATAATACTGATTTAGTACCAAGGATACTCTAATAAAAACCCATTAAGTGGAAGATGTCACATGTAGTTTTCACATAAACTACTATTTTTATCACTGGATTGAGAAAGGAACAATGTATCAAAGCTCACTCATGAACTGCATCCAGCAGATCTTGATCACAAGTGCCCTAAAAATGCCTAATGATTTTTTAGTTTTTCATAGTCAAGATTCTGCCTGAAAGATAAGTAAGGCTCTTTGATATTTGTTTTTAGACCCTAAGTATGGATTACTTAGGCAACTGGAAAACCACACTCAGTAGGAGTATGAGCAGGAAACCAAAACTAGAGGCGTAGGCTAGGAAAGTTACATAAAAGTGAAGTAAGTCTGGAGACTTCATTATAATAAGAGAAAAAAAATAAGAAAGCAAGTGATTTATAAAAGGCTAAATGAGGACTGGGGAGATAGCCCAGTGGTCTAAGCGCCTGCCTGGCAAGTGCAAGACCGGAGTTCCAGCCCTGGTTCCACATGCTGTGTCAGCCCCGAACCCCAGGTGTGCCAT
Source organism: Capromys pilorides (assembly GCA_004027915.1). Taxonomy (NCBI): domain Eukaryota; kingdom Metazoa; phylum Chordata; class Mammalia; order Rodentia; family Capromyidae; genus Capromys; species Capromys pilorides. Next base: position 18,901 of record PVKN010001511.1, read on the forward strand.
GCTGGCCATGGAAACTGGACATGGTGGGCACACCTATTATCCCAGCACTGGGGAGGCTGAGACAAGAGGATCACTGAGTCCAGGCTGCATAGTGAGGCCCTGTACCAAATAAATAAATAGATACATAAATAAATAACTTTACAAAAGGGTAAATGAACAGCGTAGCTACGTAGAGAATAATAATGATAACAATTGGGAGACTAGCCTACTAGTTATTACTATGAAGCCACCTGACCCACTGGGTAGATGGTGCTGGGGAAGTACATGCTCCTGCAGCCAAGCCCTGTGCTGGGCACTGCTGCTTTAGCAATGGACGCCTCACTACTGGACAAGAACTCCCTATGCAACATTCTGGGCAATAAGAAAAAATTCAATGATGAGGCAAGGATGGCTTCCAGAGAGATTTTTGAGACGTTTCAAGTTCCCTGTTAATGTCAAAGACAGAAATAGTCACATGGGCCCAACAATACTACGCCAGGGCTTCCACAATTAGTTTTAGTAAGGCCACAAAGGAAAATTTCATATGCACAAAAGTAATACATTTCCAATGTGATTTCAGGGGTTTAATTCAAATTAGTATGTTTTTGTCACAAGATTTATCAGGAGTAATCTACTAATCTCCCTTGGTATACAATCAAATCTCCCTCTTCTTAAATTTGGAGTTTGAAACAGAGTCTTGCTAAGTCCCTGAGTTTCCCAGGCTGGGCTCCCAGGGTACTGGGCATGCCACCATGCCCATGTGACAAGTCCATGCACCACGTGTTTCACATGTCTGTAATGTGGCATACGTGACATTACACAGGGCTCTGTGCTGCCTGTGAGCCAGACAGGAGCAGGCTTCTTGACGTGTGGGTTAGCATGATTCTCCCACAGTGTGATATGCCCCCGTCTCGCTGAACTTGCTGACATGTGGACCATAGAACCCAACCAGGGCATCTGCTGGGCTACACCAAGCTACACCTTGCCTCAGAGAGAAAGCAGTGATCCCAAATTCTGGAATATTGGTTCTCGATTGGAACTTAAATTGGTACAGCTTTAATGCTAAAATTTATATAGAATCTTAATTCAAATAGGATGACTATGAACCCCGAAACTGTGAGTAGTCTAGATTCAACTTAAAATTGCAGCTTCAGCAAGTAGACCAAACCCTTTCCTAAAGTGCGTAAGCAATGACAGCCACAGATATATATATATATATATTTTTAATGTTTCATTTATTTATTTGGTACAGCAAATAAATGAAGCTCATACTCATACTGATTCTCCTGTGTCAGCCTCCCCAGCACTGGGATTACAGGCGTGTGCCATCATGCCTTGTTTTGGTGGCTGGCACAGCACCCCCAGCATTTCTAGGCCAGCATAGCATGTGGTACAAGAGATTGAATCCAGGTCCTTGTGTTTGCCAGGCAGGTGCTTAGACTGCCAACCTATCTCCCCAGCCCCTTCCTCCAGATATATTTTAGCATTAAAATTATTGAGCTTACTATCTTAGAAGATACACTTTAAAAATTGGTAATGCTTGCAAAAATTCTGCTTGGCATCCCTAGATGTAGCTACAAATCCATACTTAAATCCATATTTACCTGGTTCCACAATGCTACCATCATACCTGTGTAGTGACAGGTATTTTCTGCTATGAATTTCTTCCCTGAATCTGAGGTGTTTGCCTATTTTTAACATCAATTTTTTATTTTCTAGAAGACATGTTAAAAACAGAAAAACATCTTTGTACTTGGTCACTATTTTTTGTTCTGTTTTTAAAAAATGTTCTAGAATTCCTTAGTCTGGGAAGACACAATCTTCTTTTTCCATACACTATGGTATGCCATGCATACCATCTATTGTGCTAGAAACCTGAGCCAGGTATCTCTGATCTTAACCTAAACCTGTGTTTCTATTAGTTAAAAAAAGAAAAAGAGAGAGACAAAGAGGGAGCAGGAAAAAGAGAGGGAATGAAGGTCAAGCGCGAGAGGGCCATGTTAGTGTCAGCGTGAGGAGGGCAGGGCTGTCTGACCATGTGGCAAGCGTGTAGCTGCCACATTGTTACCTTCTTCTCCTTGAGTGGGGCGGTGACGCCTGGCCTAGTGTCTTTAACGTGACTGTCCGCCCGGGACTGTTCAGCGTGACTGTTTGAATTTACATCCATAAAGGAACACTTCTGGAATGCCTAAAGAATTAAAATAGGGAGGTTAACAGAAATCTAAGGGGACAAGGAAAAAAGAGGAAACACATAGGAATCCAGAGACGAGGGGGCCCTGGCCCTGGTCCTGTAGGCAGCTCACTCCAGGGAGCTAGCACCTGAGATCTTGCTCCCAGCTGGGCCTCAAGTCTGCGAGGGGGCTGGGGACAGAGGCCAGGGATGAGGTGGAAGCCCCAAAGCCCAGGCTGGGTGTGGGTGTGGCTCTGGGGACAGTACCTGCTTACCAGGTGTGAGGGCCTGGCTTGAAGGTCCAGCTTACACAGAATGGAGAAGGAACACAATTTCTTTTAGCCATAAAGATTTGCATTTATTGGGGCTCCTTGCTCTGACCTTTTCAAAATGTTGAATGTGCAAGTGAATTAAAACAAAGAGGACTCTTTCTTTTCCCTTCATCCTTTCTTAGATTTATTGAAACTACAGAAAAAAAAAATCCTCACAAGACATTTTGACCCTTTAAACCCTAAATCTATTCCTTAGCAAACCATTCTCTGAAATACGAACAGGTCCTCCCATGCTCTGAGGCAGCTTACAATACGGTCACGCTCCCAGAGGCCAGGGAGCCACCTGAGCTCTGTCTGGAGCTTCTGTCTCCAGAAGCCAACTGTGGTGACTATGAGGGCCACCAGCAGGCCTGAGCAAAGCTGAGTCAGGTGGGTCAGTTCTCAGACAAAGAAAGCAAGTATAGGCTGAATGTGTGGGGCTGACGGAGAGGCCAGGGGTCTGCACTCTCCAGAAACTGCAGTCATGGCCTCAGGACTCAGCTTTATGAACATCTGTGGCTCTCCACAATACCTTGCTCTACAAAGGGCTGTTTCCCAAGCCTTGCTCAGAGAAGAGGTAAATCAGAGTTCCTGGCTGGTAGGATATTTTCATTGTACTCCCTCTATAATAATATGAATCTTCTTAAATAATTGTGTAGTGCTTTTTTGAAATGTTAAATACTGTCACTGGGAACTTCATGAGCTGCCTGTTCTGTTCTCACTGTACCTCCTCCCCAAAGAGCCAGGCCTGTTGTGCTTGGTCCATCTTGGATGGGCTGAGGTCATCTACCACTTGCTTTGAGCTGTTAGGGTCTGGATTTTGCAATCTACATCTTTTTTTCCCAATGTCCAGTATCACAAACCACATGAAGATGTTCCATGACGTCTTTTCATCCTGTCTGGGATCTAACTCCCAGGCAAAGACACTGGCATAGGCCTGGACCCCTGGCCAGCGCTGGCTCGGCAGTTTGGGTCTTCATCCCAGTGGGACTGGGTCGTGTGAGGGTTAGAGCCCTTGAGTCACCACCATTAAGTTGCTGGCAGTCACAGGGTAAGCAGTTGGACACTCTACTTTTTGTAAGGTGCTTACCTAAGACAAAGACTTCTGTGGAGGAAAACATCACCAAGCGGTGGGTTGGAAGTCAATGGTCTCAACAAATGTCTGACTCCTCTTAGCTCAAATGGAAGTACTTACACATTTGCAAATTCCTAACTTTAGACAGCTATGGTTTCTATGCATAAGAGTCTCCCACCAGTCTCAAAAGCTGAGAGCAGACGGACCCCAGGCCAGTCTGCCAGTTCTGGGAGGCTTGAAAGGGCTCCTATGCACCACCACATAACCAGCAGCCCTATCTTCCCTGGAAGATGCAGATAGCTCCACTTTGGGCACTATTACCATGGAAACTAGAATACAACAACTGTCTTGAAAATCACACGGTTTGAAATTTCTCCCTACTCCAAATGAAATTTGAAAACTGATGGACTTGCATAAAACCACCGGTACAGTAGTGCTATTACACGGTGCTCTGAGTGCCCCAGGAAGTTGTGGTCTGACCATCTGATTGACAGGAGCTTCACATAATGAGCATGAGTTGACCAAAGTACACGTGACTGTAATTAGACAAGCGCTCAGAACACACTTTTAGGGCAGAGCCACCTTCCTGGTTAGAACAGGGGATGAGTTTTACCTTCAGCCTGAGTCCTATCCTTAATCCCAGGAGTCAACTATGTCTATCAGCATAAAAGTAACTATGTAAAGTAGTAAAGTATCATTTCTCCAACAGGCCAAGGAAAACAGGAAACGAAGTTGGTGAGCTCTTCAGAGCCCCTGACAAGATGACATCACACAGAAAGCCCTGGGAACAACAGGGGGCCACTCCCTGGTTGTCACAACTCAGGGTCAATCTATCAAAGGGCAAATCCACACATGCACTTTGGTCAGCTCTCAGGAAGGCAGATGCTAATGCTGTCTTTTCAATCACCATTCGAACTTCTTAGGTTTTAAGTCTGGAACGCAGGAAAGTCAACCCTGCTACCCAGAGCTTGGGAGGTGTGCGGCTGAGGTTTCCATGTAGCCCTTCCTGGGCTGTGTGATGAAATGGCCCTGCCTTGCTCGTGTCTTACACCGAGACCTAGGTTCAGTGACATCTTGGCCAGGTGGAGGTATGGCTGACAGCCCTGGCCAGCCCTCACCAGGTAGCAGCTGAGAGCTACAGAGAGAAGGAGGGGGCCGGCAGCAGTCACCTGGTGCACATACCTGGAGCTCCGCCATAATTTTGTCCCCTTCTTCTTCCTCCTCCTCATCCCCCTTGGAAGAAGAGGTAACAATAGGAGGGGAGGCAGGGGCCCAGGCTGCGGCAGGCTCCTCTGTTGCGCCTTTTGTGGCTCGATTCTGTGGGCTGGGTCCAGCATCTTCGCCGCTTGCCTGTGGAGATTCAAGCCACAGACACTGACTGAACAGCTCCCAGGGGCAGCGAACACAGGGACAGACCACGCGGCCCCCACTGGCTGCTCTTCTGGCTTCCTGCTCTTCAGGTCTAGCCAAGGCAATACGACTCCCCTGCACTTAGCTCGAATGAGACTGAGAAGGTGTCACTTTAGTGAATGACTAAAACTATACTTCTATTCACTGTCTTCATGAAAAACATTCTCCCATGTCCTTAAAATTTATATATTTTTTTTAAAAAACAGGAGGACTTGTAATTGACATTCCACACTGACTGAAATTTGCTACATAGCCCAAGCTAGTCTCAGACTCATGGTGATCCTCCTGCTTCAGCCTCCTGAGTTCTGGGATTACAGGTATGTATATCTTAATAAATTATATCTTAATACATTTAACAGAGGAGACAAACTGGGCAAGTTATATGGAAGCTCTAGCTTATTCAACATTTTTTTCTAGGTAAACTCCTACAATGGTGTCAGCTAATCTCAATTACTTTTTTTTTCTTTTTTAGAGAAGGGTCTATAGGGTGGTTAGGGACTCACTACTAGATAGGACTAGTACTAATCGGCCTGTCTATAGCCTCCTAAGAGCTGGATTACAGGCACACGTGTGGGCGCCCAGTCTCAACTGCCATCTCACTGTGCCCCGGGGGCAGGGCCAGCATGGCAGGCCTGGCAATTGAACCCCAGACCCCTGTGCCTGCTTGTAGGCGCTTTAATCTGCTGAGCTATTTGGCCTGCCCTCAATTACTTTTGTACAATCAGTCTTTCCTCTGCTTCCCCCTCACTTGTCTCGGTCTTGCGGAGGAAGAGGACTTGTAACTGGCATTCCACACTGAAAGTCAGGCCAGGATGAAACTCACGGGCTGAGTCAGGTCTGCAAGCCTGGCTGATACTTCCACAGCACTTCCTAGAGATCTACTTTAGCAGCATCTACTCTCTGCCTCCCTGATTTTTATATTCAAACCAAGAGAAGGTCCTGTGTAAGGGTATCCTCTGTACCCAGAAACTGCCTGACCAGGGTACAAGCCACCAGACCTTAGAGGAGGCACTCTCCTTCCTGACGGTGTACACCACATCACCCGACCTCGTGGTGGTAAGGCCGGATCCGGGCAGATAGCTTCGCCGAGGAGGTGGCGGGGGAGGCGGGGGGGACTTTCCCCCTAGCTTGTCCAAGTCCTGCTCTGAATTTGGAGAGTCTTCTGGAAAACAATGTGTTCAGACATGATTCTTGTCAAGATCATATCCACAAAGTCCAGCACATTGCCTTAAATACAATGCAGTTTGACTTAGAACAAGAATTAAGAGTGTAGACCCTAAAGACTATTTACATCCCAGAAAGACCCAGAACAAGTTACCCAATCTCTCTTTACCTTGGTTTTCTCATCTTTAAAATAGATATCACATTAATATCGTTTCCACTAGGGAGTTCTGAAAAGTAAACAACTTATGCACAGTCCTGAGTAACTATTGGTGCTATGTCAAGTACTAGCTATTATTATTAAACAAATTTCTCATTATACAATAAAGCTGCATATCACTGAGAAAAATATATACTTTTCTGAGCATCACTGCATGGCCTCCCAAGCTGTGATCCTCAGTCCAAAAGTGGGTCCATCAGGAAGTATTTACACAGGGAAATATTAGAGCAATCTGGCCCAGGAAGGCCAGAGAAGAAAGAGGAATAAAGAACAAAGCCAGAGAGCAAGTGGAGTTTTGGGGAGAGGCCTACTGGGGTTAGAAAAGACTCAGGCAGCAAGAGAACCGTACGTCAGACTTAGCACTACAGCTAGGAGATGCAGGTGGCTCCTCTGGGTCCCTAGCATGTAGGAAAAGCCACTCGGTACTCAAGTCACTCAATGGTCTCGTTTCTGCCCTTTATCCACATCAGACTGAAAAGCTCACAAAAGCAGTAGAACTTGCAATTCAGGATCTGGAGCTCTGTCTCGTCTCTCTCTGGGGACATGGTCTGGCTTTCTAGCGCTGTTTTTCTTTGCTAGGAAAGCAAGACTGTGTTGTTTCAAGGAAATGCTTGAATTTCAATTCAGACCTAGGTAAATCACCAGGACCCGGCAGGCGAGGCTTGTACCTGAGTGTGTGGGCCACGTGGTGGCAGCTCCCAAAGGGGCCTCGGCCCCACCTGGAGGTCAGGCTCCTCTGAGGATTCCCACAGCTGACCATGCCAGGAAGGGGCTGTCCCGTACTGTCTGTCCTGTCCTATCTTCTTCTCCCCGCCCTTTACTCCACTCGACTCTGTGATAGCTGAGCCCTTCACTCCAGGCTTAGGTCAATCTTCTCTGGACCTTTTTTGACTTCTCCCAACCTTGGTCACTGAGCATAATTTTAGCAAAAGCTTGTGCTAAAAAAGTTTATCCAGAGTCTCCACTCTTGTTATCTCTGTCCTATTGCAAGGGTCTTGAACAAAGCTTTCTTGCTCTTTCAACCACATGTCTTTTTCCTTAACAATGGCTGAAATTGCAATCTTTAAAATGTTTACATTGATTTGTTAATGGCTACATATCCTACTCACTTAAGTAATCTGATAATTAAAAGCAGAAGAAATACAAATGGTTTCAAAACTCTTCAATGTAAAATTTTGCCTCATTAATAAACATAAAAACAGAAAACAATAACATCCAATAACAGTAACATGATAAATCGATGAAAATGGCAGGCAATGCACAATGCCTTTTTCTATTTCTGCTGACATGTACAGTAGTGGATTATTTCTGAGAAGAAATCAGAGTATGCATTAAAGAAGAGGACAGGAAGAAGGGAGGGCTAGGGAGGAGGAGGAAGAAAAAGGTAACATTGTAACTGAGCAAAAATACTATTGAGAGTAATTTTTAAAATTTAGGCAAAGGCTGGCAAGATGGCTCAGTGGTCTAAAGTGCCTGCTTAGGCAAGCGTAGGCAATCTCAAGGAATGCAGTTCGATCCCCAGCACCACATGCTGCGCCAGCCACCCTCCAGGGCAGGCTGAGTGGGCCATAATATAAAAACAACAAAAAAAGTGGACTATAAAATTTAGGCAAAAATGTTTTCAAACTGAAATAATCAAACTTAACAAAAATGTAAAATGTGGTAATTCCACTGTACTAGTATGAGAAGGAACAACTGTGGGAACTGCACAGGACTATATGGCCAAATTAATAACAGAGAACAGAACTATGCAAGACACAGTCTAACAAAGTGGGCTCTTTTATCCTCTAGGAATTCTGCGGGTGGGGGAACAAGAGCCACCCCTCCCAGGCCTCGCCCAGACAGGCCTCACCCGAGGGCAGGTGGGAAGCCGGACAATCTCTGCGCACAAACTGAGACAGTGGAGCTGTGGGGCTGAGGTGAATGGGAAGGGAGGGGTGTTCCTGGGACACATCCAATCCAGGCAAGACTCCTTGACACGTCGCTAAGGTGGGAACTCCTGTCCAAATGAACTTCGGTTGCTGGACAAAGCCCTGCTGAGCGTGACATGCAATGCTAGACTGCGAGGTGAATCAATTGGTTTTAAGTTCAGAATAAAACACGTGGTTTGTCACTGGTGGAAGACTTAACAGTTTGAGTTTTGTGAAAGTTATCCTTTCTGAGGGTCACCTTCTGAGGAATGTGTCCTTGGATAGTTGTGCCGAAGTGTGAGTGCCAGAGTGCGCCCACACGCACTGAACCTGTGTGAACTAAACTGGTGACATCACTGGGTCATGGGATCTTCCCAGGGCAGCAATTTTATGAGGCCCACTGTTGGCCAAAATGTTGTATGGCCCACAATAGCACCTTGTGTTGTTGGGGACAGACTGATGTTCAAATTTCTGTGACAGAGCAGAGTTGCTTACAATTTGTTTGCAACCAGAATTGTGGAATGGTGGAAATTGCAGAATCATGGAAAGAATTAAGTTTATGAGCCAAGGCACAACTGTGTATTTTATGAATTCTGCTTTTAAAATTTAGTTTAAAAAGTGTTGTAATATTCCCCAAGGGATTCATGCAACTTGGCCTTTCCTTTTCTAGTTCAAACATAGGCCTCAGAGTCTCCAAGCTGACGCTGGACTATAGTGCACAGTTAGGAAACGCAGAAGCTGGGAATCTACATTTTCCTTTACTGGGCCGTTACAGCTTGTGCCTACATGTCCCCTGAAAACCACATAGTCACAGGTGGCACTTTTTCAGAGGTGGTTCAATATAGAACGTGTGACTGTTCTGTCTTTGTCATGGTTTATGTCTAGTTGTCCCCCCACAGCCTCATGCAATCATGGGGCGGGGACTTCTAGAGTTTGAGACATGAGTCATGATCCACTAGGATTATGTGTTACAATTGGTTCCTCCCTGGAGCATGACCTGGGCCTTCCGAGGATATGATTGGCTCCTCCCTAGAGCAGGATCAAGGGCCCATGCTGGGGTATGATTGGTTCCACCCTAGGGCACAATGGGCCCATGTCAGAGTGACTGAGCACAAAGAGACTTTTTAAAGAGCTGTTACTCTCTGCTCCGGTGGTTGTTCTGCCGCCATGAACTGGATGCCCTCTGCCCTGTTCCACTCAGCCTTGGGCCAGCCAGATATGGACTGAAACCTCCAGCAACTGTGAGCTAAATAAACCTTTCCTTCCTTCATTTTGAGTGTCGGGTATTTGTACCAGCAATGAGTAAAAGTAACTAAGACAGTCTTGTTTTTTGCTTTTTTGAGACAGCTGATCTCACTATGCAGTTCAGGCTGGTTTTGAACTCACTTTGCAGATAGGCTGGTCTCAAACTTGCAACAATCCTCTTGCCTTAGCCTCCCGAGTGCTGGGATTATGGGTGTGCACCACCACACTTGACCAGAGTGTGATGCCTTCATGATGCAATGCTAGGAGTAAGGGTGCTGCGATTAACAGTGGGTGATCACTAAATCAGTCTGCTGATCGGTCTGACACTGCCCTAATCCCAGTAGCCTTGGTACAGTATAACGAACAGAAAGAGTTTATCCTGGCCTGTGCTTGGTTGCTTTTGCTGTCTTCTGCTTCTCCTCTGTGATGTGTATCTGCCATTCACCCTGCCTTGGAGCCAGCCAAGTGTGGACTGCGTCCTCTATAAACTGTGAGCTACATAAGCCTTCCTTCCTCTAACTTACGGGTGTTGGATATTTAGGGTAGGCAATGAGAAAGGTAACTAGGCATGGACGTTGCTCTTCTAGCTCTGCTGTGGCAACAGCCCAAGAGTAGAAAGGGTCTCGGGAGCACCTGATGGTTCCCTAAGTGGGTTGCTGGTCCCACTGTCCAGCACAAATGTGCTTGTGACACAACTAGAAAACAGTCAATCCCGCCTTGCTCCTGAGATGCCTGCTCCACCCTGACCTTACCTGACAGCTCTGGCTTGTCCACTGCGGCATCCCCCTTGGGTAGTGGGGCTGGCGGCATCTCCAGGTTTGGGATCGACTTCATGATGTTGGCCTGAGCTTCTTCCAGAAGCTTCTCAAACTCCTTCCCATTATAGTGCTCCAGATTTTGCCTTTTCTCTTCCCATTTTCTTTCTGCTTTCTGAAGGAAAATGGCAAGTGAAGGAAGTGTGAAAACCAGAGGGAAAAGATACCTTAGTTTGCAAGTGTCACATCACAGCACAAGCACTGATAAAACAGTGCCCTGGTTTCCATCCGTGGGGATCCCTGCACAGGACACTCAGGTCCCAGCCACCTGCCCTTCTGCCATCTGCCACAGCAAGCTACACAGACTATGATTTCATCCACAGACACGCAATCAACTCCTTAGATCACTGAGCACTTGCCAAGCATAGGTCTCCAACACTAAATAGCAAGGGACATAGATAATGCTCTCAAAGGTATGTCTTCCACTACCAGTTTTATTTTCAAAACTGGATTTTCATTAATGAGATTTTCAAACAATGAATAAAAACCAAAACATATACTAACAACAAAAATCCCTGTGTCCACACTATATCACACAGTGTTCCATTACTATGTCTTAATGTAGTAAAAAGAAAAAGGCATTCGACGAGTGAACACCCTCCATCTTAGGCCAACTTTCTTTCCAAGAATTGCTCTATGACCATCTGGAGCAGATTTTCTTAGTTACAGTGTAGGAGGGGGAGTATACAGGTGACCTATAAGCTTCTTGACTCAGATACAGTAGAATGATTTAAATTAAAATTACATTAAAATAAAGTACCTCTCCTTGTTTTAAAAGCCATCTCTCTGGCATCCCCTGTCCCAGAATGCCCTAACACCCTTCTTTGCTCACCCCCATTCTCCCATCTTCTAGGATCAGTGGCAAAGCTTCGCCAGGTCTGCCTCAGCACCCCAGAAGCCTTGGCTGGTAGCACAAGCTGGCTCAGCATACTCTGATGGCCCCATTTTTTCCTTCAGTTCACGTTCAATGCTATCATGCTATAGACTGAGGTCAGCCACCTGGGAGTGTTTACACCACGGAACCCGGCAAATGGTGCAAATTCGGGCTTGCTCCAGGAGAGCTCCTTGGTAAGCACTTCTCTGCACCCAAGCAACTCATCTCATTATAGGCCAGCTGCTGCCTTCTCAAGCCAGAGGACCTCTCCCTCCCGTTCCTTAGCCACTGACTCTCACTTCTAGCTTTAATAATCTATCATTGACAAAAACATCTTTAACCCATATAGTATTATTTCTCCACCCAGCCTATACACTCGTTGAGGGAAAGGATCATGTTTATGGAGTTCTGAGACATGGAAACAAGACTCTACCTCAATGGACACTGCCCTGTTCTTCGCACTCGCATCATGGATTTCCTCAATGAACAAGCTCTGCATGGCAGAACCATTCATGGGTGCCTGAGGGGGCTTCAGGGTTGGAGCGGACTGTGGTGCAGGGGTGACTTCCTGTGGGACCCCAGGAGGACTGGCTGTGTGTGCACCCGTCACCCCGGGAACACTCTGGGCAGGATTCAGCAAGTCTGAGGAGTGCTGGGAGGGCTGGATGACCACAGGAGAGCTCTGCACGTGGCGGACCATCACGCCAGACAGGGCCACCACTTCCGATTTCACATCTCCAGGGACTTTGGTGCCATGGAGGGGCTGGCTGGGGGCGTGGGCAGCCACCTCCTGATTCTTCAGGACTTCTGCTGCTGTAACCTTTTCCATAGCAACATATTGCGCGGCCTGGGCTGCATCTGTGCCCTTCAGGAGCCCATCAGTGACATGTCTAAGAGAAAACACACATAGCAACATTAACTGCTGACATGCATCACTTTGTTTGTTTATTCTGGTGCACTTGAACACCATGCACCCTGAAGCCAGCTGCAGTGCAGACATTTAAAAGTGCAGGGGTGGGGGCTTCTGTAGCAACAGTGAAGCCCTGCTTGGTCCCCTGTCCTCTCTGCAGCTGCTGTCCCAGGCCTTTTTCCAGAGATAGACTCTCCTCCACTAGCACTGTGGTTCCCAGACTAGTGCTGTGTGTGGGTGACAGGAGCGAACCATGTGACGGGAAAGACTAACTTTGCCGCCTGACCCTGACCTGTGCAGCCTCAGGTACACTGCTTCTTACTCATGAAGCATCCTAGAGCCTCCTACCCCTGTTCCTGATGGACATCTCAGGGTGAGACGGCCATGCTCCAGGACCTCCTGCCTGCTCTTTTCCTCTGCCTGCTGCTGCCTCCATCCCGCCCTTCTGCCAGGGTAACTGTGGCTCCAGGCTCTCTGTATATTTTGTCTCCTCCTCCTCTGGTTCTCTGAGTCACATCATGCAGTCTGTTCATCTCCACTCTGACTGTAGTGGAAAAGATGGGGCCCTGGGGGGTGGACATGCTGTGTCTGACAGCCAGTTTCACAAGAATGTGGGGACCTCACCTATTCAGAGCCTGACATACTTTTCTGTAAAATATAAGGATGACAGCGACAGTGATAACTGCGTTCCTTGGGGGCTATTGCTAGAATTAATGTGGTAAAGTTAAACATAGTACTTGACCTATAATTTTTGGTTAGTCGAGTATCCTCTTCCTTCTTTTTTTTTTTTCTTTCCTAGACAGGGTTTCACTATGTAGTTCAGGCTGGCCTTGAGCTCACTTTGTAGCCCAAAGTGCAGGGATAGCTCTAACTCTCCAGCACCAGACCACTCTACGAAGCACCTGTAGCAGCTCTGTTTGGAGGTCTTTCTGATGCCTGGGACTCACATGTGCGACACCTCTGTGGCATCTTTTCTGGCTCCTCAGTCTGCTCTGAGCTGCACTGTTTCTCGCCTGTCCTGCCCTCTCTGCCATGGACAAAGACCTAAGCATGTCCATGTGGACACGAGCATTCTCACCTTCCCTCTGTGTCACACACTAAACACCAAGTAAATTATAGACGGACTCGTGATGGCCGCTCTGATGCCGTGCAAATTTCCTTTATTTTAAAAGTTACTTAGCTGGTTTTATGCTTCATTCTTACTGAGTATTTCTGATACAAAAATTTCACATAATATTCCAAGCACATAGTCCCCCCTTCCTTTTTTTTCAACTGAATCTATCAGAATTAAGATGAATGCTAATTTCATCACTTTATACTGGCTGCAAAAACATCTTCTGTTTTTCAGGAAAAGAATGGACTATGTTTCCTGCTGGATCCTATTTTCACCTAATAATGTTGGCTAGTTCTAAGATTTGTGAGCATTACCACACTTGGATGACAGCTTAATGAAGAATTATTTTAATAAACTTCTGTCTTATTGAGAGAAAAAGTTAAATTTAGCTGCTTAAAATGAATGACTTAATGAGAATATTTAATGATAATAAAATTAATTCCTATGCATAGCCAGACATAGATTGTGCAGCAGGAGGCATTTTTGGTTTGAATTCAGTTTATCTGGGATGGTACCATGGTACCCTGGCACTTACCAGGTCACTGTACACTTGCCATGGAGAATTATCTCAAAAGACCTCTTTTCCGATTAGAAAAATTGGAAATAATTGATTTTTCTTATAATTGATAAATCACCTTAAGGTTATCTGAACACTTCATATATTTCTCTTACAAATCTGATCACATGATTATAGCTGATGATTAAAATTCTCAAGAGAAAGTTTCTTGTGTATTGCTTTCATGTGGGGTTTACTAAAAAATCTGATCCAAAACAGTAACTTCCTGCACTTTCCTATTCCCATTTTAAAAGACAAAACAAAACAAAACCACACTAAAACCTCAGGCACTGTCACTGGGAAGTAGTTTATTATGGTTATTGTGAAAGACCAACAATTCCCAGGAGAGAGAGAGAGAGAGAGAGAGAGAGAGAGAGAGAGAGAGTTCTGTAAGGTGGGGTTCTCACTGGTCTTATTATGTATCCACACACTCAGCCCCAAAGTAATGCAGATAGAATGCAGCACAGAAAAACTCCCTATTTCCCAGCTGCCGCCCTGTGAGATAACACAGCACCCTCACTCTGGAGTCCAACTATTAATTCCCAGCCTAGCCCACCTGAGGAGCAGGAACCCTTCCTAAACCTCAGATTCTACCTACAGATAGTAGAAATAACAGTTCCCAGACTAAACAAGTTAAATGCATGTCAGGGCCTTGGGTAGGACCTAACACATGGAGAGTCCTCATAAGCGTAAGTTATTTGAACTATTGTGCTGGGAAAAAAGAGATCTAAGTGTCACCCAAAAAGCATACGTGGCAAAAGGGGAGGCATTTACGAAGGTGTCTGTGACAGCACAAACCCTGCCACTCAGATGTCAGCGCTATTTCCTTTCTTCCTTTCCCCTTATCTTCCCCCTCCCTTCCTCTTTTGGGGTGCTGAAAATAGAGCCCAGGGCCAGGTGCATGCCAGGTGGCTGCTCTGCCACTGAGCAACACCCTGGTCTGCGTGGGCACCTTTTCAGTGGGTGTGGCGTTTTGGAACCTTCTTTTCCACAAGTCATGGATCCGTCAGTGACTTCTCTAAGTCTTTCCTCCACCGAGACCTTCTTTGATAAGCTTGTCTAACCTCGATGAAGAAACTGGTCTAGCCCACTCAAGAGGGGTTTCATTCTCTTTTCTAGGTGGCAAGAATACACTCGTAGGCACACTTGAGTAAGTAACTGAAAGAAGATTTATTTATTTCTACTCACTTTATTCTAACTAAACATTTATGCCTCTGAAGTGAAGCAGGCTAGTAAACTATTTTAATCCATCCTTCAGCTTCAACATGCTCCTAAAAACCCTCCACTCTTAAATGACTCTTTTAAATGTTTACCATCTCTAATAATTTTATTTTTACACTAAAGTTAATTCTAGGTTATGGTTCTGAGGATTGAATCCAGGGCGTCCTGTGTGCTAGGCAAGTGCTGCATGAGAAAAACTGCAGTCTTGCCCTCGATGGAAACACAAGTTCAGGGTGGAGGAGTCACAGAAGACGTCACATACATTACAAAGCAGGGGACACTGTCTTAGGGTACCACAGGAATCAAGGGCACAACCCCAACCCTGCCTCCAGCCCGGCCACTCAGCCTGCCGGTGGTCACCCGGTCACCTTCGCAGCATGGTGAGGACATCGGTCAGGCTCCGCACACGCTTCAGCAGGCTGTCCAGCTTGTGTGGCTCCTCCTTGAGGAAGCGCACAGCCTCCACCTCGATGCGCAGGACTGCGCGCATCCTATTCTGCAGGGTCGGGAATTCTCCTGCAGATCAAACCCACTGTGAGTGAAGGAGAAGACACCGAGACCCATCCAGCGCTCTGGCTGACAGGGTTGGAGACTGCCCTTGGATGGGAGGCGGCAGAGTGAGGAGAGGGCCTGCCCAGGAGACACAGGCAAGCTGGCAGCTCTTCCTCCCTGTCTCTGGGACATTTGGGAAAGGCCAGCTAAACGCATTGCTGTGAGTGAGCTCAGCACAAGTTCCCTGGCATCCTAAGAGCTCAGCTAAGACAAAAGCGAGTGGACTGCATTTGAGGCTTCATGTATCCCGAGATGGTATGCACCTGCTCTGAACACAGGCCCACGGGCCTGCTTTATTCTGCACAGGGAGCTGGTGCCTGGTGCACAGGCAGTGACAAATGTTTACATGCACACACATCCTTTGCTACTTGGGGGCCTTTTATTCCTTTTGAGATGGGATCTTGCTATGTTGCCTGGGCTGGTCTCGAACCCCTAGGCTCAAGTGATGCTCCTACCTCAGGCTTCCAAGAAGCTGGGACTACAGGCACGTTTTACCATACTCTTAACTTATTTGACAGGTTTTTAAAAACCCAAGGCAACACATTTTGGACTTCTCCCATTTCAGCTGTCTCTGACTGGGATTAACTCTTTCCTCTCCACTTACCCTTCAGGGTAGCAACAGCTTCTCCCACTTGTCGCAGGAGGAAAGCCCCATCCTCCACATCCTTTAGAGTGACCACTCGGCCAGCGGAAGAAGAGTCCTTCTTCAAGTCTTCAACAAAGTCTTCCAGCTCCCTGTGGGGAGAAGTAGAGCTACAGATGGTGCTGACCAATGGCGGAGGTCCTCAGCACAGAGGCCAGCAGCTTGTGCTCACCGCCTGTCCCCAACATTGTGCCAGGGCCTCTCATCTCTCAGGAGATGGGGGGGCAGCTAGGACAGCAGCTTGATGGGTCTCCCTGGGGTAGGTGTGGGGCACATGGCAGGATTTCCCCAGGGAGGCCTGGCTTGGCCAGAGCAGGGATGGTGTTTGTTTGGAAACCATTCCTCCATTTGGTGGGGCTGATGCCACCTAAGGAAGGTCTGAGGACTTGTGACAAGGAGAGGAGAGAGAGAGATGGGGTGGGTGTGTATTGTCACACAGTGGAGTAAAACGAGAAGTCTTCTCAAGTTTGCTCTTTGAGATTTGGGGCCAAATACTTCCTTTTGTGAGGGACTGTGCTATGCATTTTTCTTTTTAAAGCACTAAGAATTGAACGCAGGACCTTGCACTTGGCAGGCTGTGCATTTTGAGGTGTTTAGCAACAGCTCTGGCCACATACAGCAGCTGCCTCTCCTGTGCTCTGCAACTTGTGACACTCAAGACTGTCTCCAGTGATTGCCAAATGCCCTTGGAGAAAGGGAGCAAAGCTGTCTCTGACTGGGGATTCATTCTTTTGTCTCCATGCTACAAAGAGAAGAAATGATCATAGGTCTGATTTCTGTGAGCGTGTGTGTGTGTGTGTGTGTGTGTGTGTGTGTGTAGAGGCCAGCTGCACTGGAAACAACAAAAAATGACAACTTTCTTGGTGCATCACTAACCATCCTAAACTTCCGTTTGCACCATTTCAGTTTGCAAAAATATTTATTAAAGAACAAACGGGGAAGGGCTCAGGCAATGCAGAGCCACTAGATGGCAGTAAGTAAACAGCAATTCAGCCCTGGGGCAGAGGGCAGGAAAACCCTTTCCAAGGCTGAGCAAGGGGTAGTACCTTGGCAGCTGCAGAAGGGAGTCAGACCAGATGTACCCTAGATTTGATAAAGACTGTGAGGCACATGACAAAATCCGCCACCTCCAAGAAGCAGAGCACATATTTGTTGATGTTCATTCTGTTATGGAAAAGGCTTTTTACCACTTGGGATAAAATGATATCCTTTCAGGACCAAAGAGGAAGCCAACCCTGCTCAGGGGCCCAAATACTAATACAGTTCCATTAACAACCCACAATTTTGTCTGTTCACCACTGGTCCTCCAAGGAGCTGCCATCTGACCTAGTATCACTCTGTTTACAATTCTTAGTTTCTTCTATGAGTTGCCTCCTGGACTTTATGTTCTGTATCTGGGACATGCCAAACTCCCAGGTATCTCTTGTTTTGCAGCATGGACCCTACAGGAAAGTCCATTGATCCTATAAACCATAACAGTGCCCTTTCTGTTCAAATGTTTATTAAATCTATTTAGATAAAGCATTAAAGGTGACATCTGCTAATCTGAAAATTGTAAAAGATGTAATGGAGCAAAACATTAATACAAAATATCTCTCGACACAGTGATCAATGCCTTCCAAAACACTTCTGCTTTGCAGAAGGTCAGGTGTGCACAGCTGCTACAGTTTACACTGTCTCATTTAAGCTACTTTTTGTTCTACCTTTGTTAAAAACAAGAAATATATTGCATCTGATTTTTAAGAGAAGGCTATTATTTTCAGGTAAAAAGTCGGGAGAGAAAAATAATCTTGATCCACTTACTGTCCATCCTTTTAGATCCAAATTTCATCTCTGTACCCTGACTGCATTGCCAGCCCTTGGGTCTAACATGGTCCCCAGTGGAACGTACTCTTTAAGCACAGAGGAAGAGAGCATGATTGGTGTCCCTTAATCCTCTAGGGCTGGAGTTTCTATCTTTTGCAATCTGTGTTCTCACCAGGCAGACCCATGCAGTTACACCTTTTATAAGGTAGAGGGAAACTGAACACAAATAGTAAAAAGGTACTTATTTCAAGACATTTTCAGGTAGAAAAACCTAGATCTACTTTTAGGTGATTATATCTTAGAGCATTTTGTCTTTGACTTCTTTTCTTATCACAATTTCCATAGTCTTTTTTGTTTGTTTGTTTTTAAATTTATGTATTTGGTACAGAGTCTCACCACGTGGCTTGGATTCATAGTGATCCTCCTGTTTTCAGCTTCCCCAGTGCTAGGATTATAGGCATGCACTACCAGGCCCAGTCTAGGTGGCCCGCTCAGTGTGCCTGGGGGTGGGACCAGCATGGCATTTGGTGCAGGGGATCAAACCCCGGTCCCTGCACTTGCCTAAGCAGGTGTTTAGTCTGCTCAGCTATCTCACCAGCCCTTTCATAGTCTTTTTGCCTAGATGGTTACTGTAGCTTCCAGTGTGGTCTCCCACTCTCTTCCTACCCACTCAGTGCTGCACAGGGGTAACAGAAGGCCCTTTGGAAAACACAGCTCTCATTCTGCTACTTCCTTGAGCAAAAATCTTTCAGCAACTTCCTCACCATGTGAAGGTGCTTCAGAGTCACACATGTGTTTTTGTCTGAGTTCCACCCAGGGAATTTTGGATCTGGGCTTGGACCTAGGCCTTTCTGTGGAAACCTGACATGCAGGTTTCTGTTGACAGGAGCTTCCCGCCTTGGGAAGCACAGCCCTGACAGCACTAAGCAGGTATCTACGACGGGAGAACGGGCTAAGATATGGGAAGACATCATGCAAACAGGAATGATACAATCCGAGTGGGGCACCGTTAGTATCTTGCACCCCATTACTCTGAGAACCTGGCCTACCCTCAACTGCCCTGGTCCATAGAAATGTGTCTTTACGTGCGTTCGCTGCCTCGAAGGTCTCCAAACTCAGCTGATGAAATCTACCTGTTTTAAAGTCCCTTCAGTTCAGTGTAACCACTGTGCAAACTATCGTGTGTGGAACTGTGGCTGGCTGGTGGGACGGGTACAGGAAGAATAACTAGCTCAGGCCAAGTCTCCACTCCCTAGGTTCAGATGCAGTCTCTCCCTTGCGCAGGTTCGGTTGGCCCCTGTAACCTGGCAGTTAGGTGCTAAATCATACTCTCATATTCTGCTACATTATTAAAAAGCCGGTGTGCATACACATTTACTCCCTGTGGCCATCCCACAGAGAGCCAAGCAGATAAAATCCTCTTAGGATCCCTTATTCCCGTTATCTTTCCTTCTTTATTCCTATACTGAACTACTTGTCGCAGGACATTAAGGGGGTTAAAGATGTTTCTTTCTAAACATCAGAAGTAACCAGTAGTTTAGCGAACCAATAGAAAAATTTTAAAGGAAAGAAATTCTCATTTTTCCATCATTCTACAGGAAAATTTTTACAAATATTAGGAGACTATAGCCAGGGTGGTGGTGCAAGCCTATAATCCCAGCATTTGGGAGGCTGAGGCAGGAGAATCTGTGCGAGTTTGAGACCAGCCTGGGTTACAAAAGTGAGCTCAAGGCCAGGCTGAACTGCATAGAGAGACTCTGTCTCAAAAAGACAAAACAAAACAAAACAAAACAAACAAACAAAAATAAAAGAGGCTATAGAGAAGTTTTAAAGATTAATCATAAAACCTACTTCTTAATACTTAGAATGTCACAAAAATATTTCAGACAAATAATAGATTTACTATCTCATGGTAGGTGATTTATTCTGTTTATAAATGTACAAACTAAGTAAAAATTGAAAAGCTATTTTGAGATATGGATGAATAGTGGTCTAATTTAACATATTAGGAAAAGAACCCAAATTAATTTTTTTGCTCTAACCAGCTGCAAGGGATATTGCCATTTTAACCAAACAGAGGGATTGGTATTGGGGTGGTGGAAGCTACAGCTCGAACATGAGACAAGCTGTAGAATGTAACACTTTTGGTCTCAGAATCCATGAGAAGAATTATCAAACTGCTCTTTTATCATTCCAATTTAGGAGACTGAAGCTTTTCAAGGAAAAAGAGAGTCACCAACAATAGAGGGACCTAAAAAATTACTATTCATTATGCTAAAGGGTGAAATAGTCCCATGATAAATCTTTGTTGCATAACAAAACATACATTAACATAAAAAGTGGGCCTGCCTTCTGCCGGGAAGTAATGACACTGCTGAGTTCAGCAGTGGGACTTGATAGATGTTTTCAGTAAGGACCTTATGTAAGCTCAGTAACATCCAAGCAAGCATTGTTCATCCTGGATCAGACGCACTTTACTTTAAATTCCTCGTCTGTGGTCTTTAACTATAGTTGAATAATAAGAGGGCAATTTTAGTGCTCTATTATTCTGGTCATTAGTTTTAATTTCTTGAGATTAAATTCAGATTTCCCATTCATCACCAGGTTTCGCCACTCACTCCTTTTAATTTTATGTGCTGCAGAGCCCCAGGAAAGAGGGCGATGCTCCAGCTAAGGAAGAGACTGGCTTGAGCATGGAGGCCTTGCCTTTCTAGGCTTGGATGTAGAGCTGTGTGTGCTCACAGATCCCAGGACCTGTAGAACTCTGGCTTTTACACAGGACGGGTTCAACAAAGAGCAAGGAGAAAACACCAACACCTCAAAGAACTCTTGTTTTTTAAGGGCCCAATTTTCCTTTTCCTGTCTGTGCAGGCTGCACAGACAGGGCTGCACGCACCCTAATTTCTTCCCAATCCGCTCCTCCTCCTGGAGGTACTTCTGCCTCTCCTGTTCCACCAGGGTGCGCTGTCGTTGCACCGGGTCCTCCAGCCTCTTCATGGTTTCCATCACTTTGCTGCTGATCTCCAGCTCAGCCTTCTTCAGCATGGCCCTCAGCAGCTCCTGGTTCTGCAGCTGTTGAACAAAAGAAATCAGCCTCAATTGGCTCTGCCTGTTTGACACCATGCTCAAAAGTGGATCCGGAGAAACAGTCTGCAGCTGAGTATTTATTTGTTTCTGTGAGAAAAGGAAGAGAGCAGTACTTTTGCTTCTTCACTCAACATCTGAATTTCAGCAGTCAATTGACAAATGGTCTTTTTATGCCTATGTCTACAGAAAGCAGGACTCTTTCTATATTCTGGCTACTGCAAATGGACGAGAGGTACAAATTCTCACAGATGTTTTCTGTTAAATAGTAGCCAGGGGGCAGTGGAGATAGCTCAGAGGTCTAAGCATCTGCCAAGGCAAGCGCACAGACCTGAGTTTGATCCCCAGTACAGAATGGCATGTCAGCCCTGCCCCCAGGTGCGCCGAGCCAACCGACAAAACTGGGCAAGGCGGTGCACACCTGTAATCCTAGCACTGCTGAGACTCAGACAGGAAGATGGATCACTATAAGGCTGTGTTGCAGGGTGAGACCCTGTGCCGAATACATTTTTAAAAATGAGAAGCAGCCAGAACACTCGCCATGTTCTGGCGGGAGCCCTTTACTCAGGCTTGTGCCCTCCATTTTCCTACATCTAGGGGAAGGCGCATCTACTTCCCTTAGCAGTGAGAGGGCTACATGAGGCCACCGCTGTGGAACAATCCACCCATGCTGATTGGCCTTGGGCTACTTCATAGTGTCATTAAAAGGGGATCTGCACCCCCTTGCTCATGATTCCATGCAGCAACACCTCAGCATTGCAGACCCTTACAGCACAGTCCGCACTGCTCCTGCTGGCATCCCGAGGATTCTATATGAGCCCAAGGCTCTGGGCAAGTAACTCAGATGAAGGCTAACTGTGCACACAAACCCACAATTTCTATATGGTTTCCAGAATTCTCAGATTTCTCATCCCAGAGAATCTGGGATGTGCATATTCCCATCCAAGCTGTAAAAGAACTCCATCAAACAATGGGTCCCTGGGGCAGGACAATTTCCTGACAGAACATCCATCAAGTAATTCCTTTGATCAGCCTCAACAGCAGCCATTATATTATACTATTATATTAGTCCTGTAACATCAGTGAGCAACTTTCAATGGGTTCCTTTGCTTTTTGGTCCCCCACACTGTTTCTCCAACTACTAAAATATTGCTAAAGGGAGGGAGGATGTCTCTCATCTGCTGCTCGCTTATGCACACTGAGTGCATGTGCAGTCTGGCCACGGGACCCGTTGCTTGCAGCCTCATCATGGGTTTTTTCTTCTCTGGATAAAAACATTTTAACCTGGGCCCCAGGCAAAGCCACTATTGGGTCCCAACACCAGCATAGCACGATGACACACCAGCCTGTAGCGAGAGATTCCCTGGCTTCAAATTCTAGTTAACCACTTCCTAGTAACTCAGTGGCCACAAGCAAGTTACTGTATCCCTCTCAGTGCCTAGCCTCAGAAGGCAGCGTAATAGTTCACGGCTCTTGGCTGGTAGGGGAGAGTTAGGGAGACAATAAAAGGTGTTCATGACAGTGTCTGGCACAAATCTAGTTCTGAGTGCATACAAGGTATTGCTACCAGGGAGTTGAACTGTGGGAGTGGAGCCTGTGGATTTGTTTGGGAGGGAACCAAATAAAAATGTGCCACCTGTGGCGAACTTCCCTGTGTGACTCATGATCTATGGTGTTCTCACACTGCTTTAACTAGTGTGTTTTTATTATGGCCTTGGAACCAATCACTCCATATATTGCCGAATGACCCCATATTTGGAGCCAGTGCAGAGCACAACTTCTTGGCATACTCTCTACTTGCCCCATCCTACCTACAGGCGCCCCTCCCCACGTGGCTGGCCTCATCTCAAGAAAGCACCCAGCCACACCAGCCTTCCCTCAGTCTTTCCAACTGCTCAAGCTCCTTTCCGCCACAGCGACTTTGCACCTCTTTTCACCTCCCAAAATATTCCTCTCTCCACCTGCTTAATAGACATCTGCTTTCCAAAGCATCCAGGGCTCTTTGCCTATTACATAGCACAAACACAGTAAGTATCAGTTGAATAAAAGTAATTAAGCAGCAATGTTGAATACCAGAGTACTGTATGGAACTAAGCATTCTTGTCTAAATAGTTGAAATATGGAGCAGCCACGGTGCGTATCCGCCTTGATGTCAGTTTGACTCCCCTCCTCTGCTCACCCAGTGCTGCAGCATGCTTACAGGTCAGCACTGAATGGCTCTGTGAAATACACACAGCAGGCATCAGGGCCTGTTCTGGAACTAGCATCCCCACTTCAGCGTGGGATCAATTCTCACACCACTTTTGGGGAAGGGAGTGGCAATGGACTTGTAAGCCAAGTAAGCAGAAAGTTAATGGCTTTGATTTGCCATCAGGATAGCATCATGGTCTCAGAAGAAAAGGGATCTCAGGGGACACCAGTGTGCCACAATCTATGAGGCATGGCCCTCTAGAGCCAACCCTTCAAATCCACAAAGAAGCTCAAATACTTCTGCTGTCTGTTTGGCAGTAGATATTATTATTATTATTATTATTATTAATTTTTTTGGTGGTACCAAGGATTGAACTCAGGACCCTGCACTTGCCAGGCAAGCACTTCTTCCAATGAGCCATCTCCCTGGCCCCATCAATGTATTTTAAGGCAGAAATTATGGCTGGGGTGTTTAACTATCTAAAATTCTTAAAACTGAAATGTCAGTGATAGGAACAGTAAATCCCTTCAGAGGTCAAGTCACTGTTCAGGGTTATTTGGTGAGTACAGCTCATGGTGAAGAATAGAATCGGGTCCTTTGAATTCAACCCAGTCATTTCCCACCACTGCAACTTGCTCTTCTGTCAAGTGAAGGGAACACGCCTGTTTCATTCCCAGCAAAGCATACTTTCCAGCACACGGTAAGTATCCAAAATCTAGTTGTGCTATGAATGAATCTCATAGTATTTTCAAGAGAGCTATGGATATATGTACATTGGAAGCAGGCAACTGCATGTAAGATTCAAGTGCAATTTACTGCACTATGAGACGAAGGACCAGGGACTCTCCTGGAGTTCTAGGCTTTATTCTTCTCTTTCCCAGGAAGAATGGTTTTTAAAGATTCAGCCTTGAGTATCAAGGTGAGAATTTCTCACAGCACTGTGGGGGCCACAGAGAAGAGGAATATCCATTCTTTCAGCTTCTCTACCCACTATCTTCATTTCCCATTGCTTCTCTTGCCACTGTGTGCAACCACAGGAATGACTCTGTACATCTCAAGGGGAGCACAGCAGACGGCGGAAGACAGGGTGTGGATCTCTCTCTCTTGATGCTCTGAATAACTAGTGAACAGTAACTTGGGTTATCAATTTATTTTTGTTTAGGAAGTGGTGCTTGCATTCAACTTCTTTTTAAAAAGCATCAGCCTATGACATTATCGTTAATAAACAATAAAATATACTCTATCCACTCAAAGTCAAGTGGAGAGCTGGAGAGACATGAAGAGATAGAACAGAAAAGAGGTGTAAAGGCAGACATGAGGTAGTGGGTTTTCAAAGCGACCAGATCAAGACTGATGAAAATGAAGATTATGAGCAGGACAGGAGAGAAAGAAGTATGGGAGGAGCTGCTATTGCGCCACTCACTCTTCTTATAAAGAAAGACAAGGAATCACCCAAGATTTTCCTTACAAAGAGGACTCAAGACCTCAATCACAGTCTTGCAAAGCTGCTGTTCCTCCCCCAGTATATGAGGAACAGGATAGGCCAAGATCTCCAACTGGGCCCAGCAACTCCTTCCTTGCTAACACAGGTGACACACTGGCACATAAGATCAGGCAGAAGTATGGCTTCTGGGAAGGCCAGGGTAGGGGAAGTACAGGCAGGGGCTGAGCACCATGCTGTTGGCGGAGACCAGCAAACGGGATGGCAAGATTATTGCGGGTGATGCCACCGAGACACATGAGTCTCATGATGCACTACAGAAGTCAAAGTCAAATCCATGAACTGAAATACTTAAATGTCCTACTAAAGTGTCCTACTGAGGGACATGGTTGGTGCAGGAGAAGTCAATGAAGATTTGCAAATTGACACAAAGGAAGAATGTGAAAAATACGGCAAAGCTGGCAAATGTGTGATATTTGAAATTCCTGGTGACCCTGATGATGAAGCAGTACGAATATTTTTAGAATTTGAGAGAGCTGACTCAGCAATTAAAGCTGTTGTTGATCTGAATGGGAGGTATTTTGGTGGATGGGTGGTAAAAGCATGTTTCTATAATTTGGACAAATTCAATGTCTTGGATTTGGTAGAACAAGTTCGATTTTAAGGACTAGAGTCATCTCCAAGATCCTGGAATGAGCTCCTCAGACTGAGCAAAGACAATGATCCTTAAAAGATCTATGTTGTGAGCAGAGATGGGCAAAGCTGGTTAAAACTGGGACTGCTGGAGGGACTTCTGATATATATGTTGATTGATCCTGTTTTTACTTTATGACTTTATAAATAAAGTATAAAAATCCTTTAAAAAAAAAAAAAAAAAGCAGATCCTGTAACATGTCTTCTCACTCCCTCCAACAATTTCCTTCCTAATCCTCCAAGCAGTCCCCAACCACGAGCCTATGGAAGCCAGCAGTCTGGTTTTTGTCGTCACAGATTAGTTCTCCCTGTCCCAGAATGCCTGGTAATGGGCTTGCACAGCATGTACACTGTGTCTGGTATCGTTCACTCAGTACACGGTTTCGATGCTTTATAGCGCTGTGGATGGAAGCCAGGAGCTCCTGGGTGCTAGGCCAGTGATCTGCCACCCACCGTGCCCGACTACAGTACCTCGCTTTTGAGGTCTTCGTCATGTGACTAAGTGTTTCAGTACTCAATTTCTTTTATAGCTAACTTATCAGTAGTCCACCGCATGAATATACTAAAAATATCTTATTTTTATATATTGACTGGATTCCTCTGATAAATTCATTTGTTTCTGCTGGTAGTTTTTATGGATTCCTTCTGACTTTACATACATACAGTCTTATCAGCCGTGGGCACAGTATAGCCAATCACACAGCTTACTTCCCCATCTGTCTGCCTCTGCCTCTTTCTCCTGCTTTTAACACTTGCTAGGGACTTCAGTTCCATATGACACAGGTGAGAGCAGATGTCCGTGGCTTTACTGTTGATTTTATGGGGACTGTGTTTGGTGCTTCACATTACAGCAAGGTCTTCTGTAGGTTAACAAAGCTCCTTTCTCCAAATTGCTTGGGATTTTTATCGCTAACGATAAACATGCTACAGGCTTTCTCTGTGTTTACTGAAATCATAATTTTTGGGGGAATATGGTCAATTATACAACTTTTTCCATATTAAAATAAACGGGCATTCTTATATACTATCCTTTTTATATACTGCTGGATTTTGTCACTATTTTCTATTAATGTACTTAGTACAGGGCCTACAGGGACTCACTACACAGATTGGACTTGCAGTTTTCAGCCTCCCAAGCACTGGGATGATAGGCATGCGCCACCATGCCCAGTCTCAGTCACCACCTAGTCTCGGCCCAGGCGCATCTTAGCATGCCTTGAGGACAGGGCCCGCACAGAATGCTGGGGATTGAACCCTGGTCCCTGCAACTGTTTAAGTAGGCACTTTTAACCCAATGAGCTATCTGGCCGGCCCTTTGACACTATTATTTTGTTAAGGATTTGTTACATCTGTTCTCATGAAGGATATTAATCTGAGGTTTTCTTTAATTCTAATATCTTTGTCTGATTTTGTTCTGAGCATAATATAATACTGGCTTCACAAAGTCAGAAAGTTTATTTTATGAAGACTTCTTTCCTTTTAACACTACAAAGATGTCCTATTGCCTTCTAACGGAGTAGGTATTATTATTTATGTTTCTCTATATGAACTATCTGTTCCTTCCACCTTCTGCTTTTGAGTTGATTTAAAGATTTTTCTATTTATCCTTGATGTTCAGCAATTTGATTATGACATACTTTGGTGTGTTTTTCCTTTGTGTTTTTCAGTCTACGTGCTTGTTGAGCTTTGTTCTATACATTTACAGCTTCCACTGAATTTGGGAAAATTATAGCTATTATCTCTTCATATCTTTCTTTTCTCCAGTGACCCCTAAATATTGTTCTATACGTCACTACATTTCAGTTCATTTTCTTCTTATACTTCAGTTTGGAAAGTTTGTATTAACTCTGTTTTCAAGTACATTGATATTTTGTCCACTCAGAAAATTTTGTTATGCTCCTTTAAGTCCTTAAGAATAATTATAAAAACTGTTTTGAAGACTTTGTAGCCAATTGCATTATCCTTGTCATTTCTGCTGGTTTCTTTGGCACTGCTACATAGTTCAGGATGGCTTTGAACTCAGCTCACTATGTAGTCCAGGCTGGGCTCGAACTTATGGCGCTCCTCTTGCCTCAGCCTCTCAGGCGCTGGGGTTAAGTGTGTGCCACCACACCTGGCTACATCAGTTTCTACTGGCTGATTTTCTTAAGGGTATATAGCCCACATTTTTCACCATCATCACCTCTCCAGTAATTTTTGATTGGATATTAGGTATGGTGTTTTGGATTTCTTATTTTCCTGTACAGATTATTGACTTTCTACAGCAGACACTCTAGATACTGTGGAGAACTTTACGCATTAGTGGCTTCTTTTTTATTTTATTTTACTTTTTTTTTAGTGGCTTCTTTAAAGCCTCTTGAGGGCAAATCCTGGGGAGTCTTTATTTCAGGGCTAGCTTAGTCTTAAGACTGAGGTATAGATTTCCCTGGATACTTACTGAGTTTCCAGGCACTCAAGAAGGCCGAGCCATTCCTGCCTGCCTACACTTAGGGAGCTCTCAGGCCCATGCGAGCTCTGAGCTTTCGCTTGTCTCCTACTTTTTATACTACACATGCTTGGTTTATTACTCAACAACAGGCCCATAGATTTATGCAGCTTTTCTTTACCAAGCTTCCTTCTGCAGTGCTTCAGCTCTCTGTGCCTTGATGTTATCTCCTGCACTCAGTGAGGCGACCCCGCACAGAAAGGCTCATTCCTTTCTGCATCACATCTGAAACGCGCTCCCAGCCAGAAGCAGGCTCTACTTCCTTAGTTTCTACCCTTCTCATGACCACAGCTCTATATTCAATTGTGGCAACGTCTGGAAGTAGTTGTTTCATAGTTTTCAGTTTTCCAGTTGTCAACAGTGGGAAAGCAAGAAGAACCACAGTCACAGTCTCCTAGTTGGAAGCATGTCATTGAAAGTGCCTTTTATTTTTTTGTTTAAGATTTTTTTTTTTTTGTACCTGGAATTGCACTCAGGACCTTGCATGTGCCAGGCAAATGCTTATGTCACTAGCTTGAAAGTTCCAAGTGCCTTTAACACTTTTACTATCATACTTAGAAATAATACTGTGGTCCATTAACACTTTATTTTTTCTTTGATACTGAGAATTGAACTCAGGACCTTGTGCTTGCCAGGTGGGTGCTGTGCCACTGAGTTATATCCCTGACCCTAACATTTTAATTGGACCAAATGAGTTATTCATATCAACTTCATGGAAAAAGTAGGATCCTGTTTAAACCTAACTCTGTGTACCTCAAAATAGACCTGTACTTCATATACGCATTCTTGATTTCTTGGGTAAAATCAGTTTTGATAACAGTGGATAGTTTGATAACTAATGGTGACATTGACTGGGAAGTATGGTGCTGGCAGACCGTGGAGTGGCTCCTGGCCATCTGGATACATTCTGTTCAGCTTTAGGAAGAAGGCGAAGCTGCCTGGTCACCTACTCTGCACTCAGCCTGATCGACAAACTCTATACTAGTTTCATTTATTATTTCTGCCTGCAGGAGAAAACAGGTCTAGTCCACAGGCCAAACTTCAGTGTGCATTTCTCTGACACACACATTCCTTTGATCATTATTTTGAATGTCACAAGAAAAATACTTTGATACATTTCTTCGAGGCAGTATCTTATAAAAAGACACATAAAGATAACTATATTGAATTATGTAATTTCAAATACAAGGACTCTGTGTACTATTTATGTTAGATCCTCCCTTCCCTGAAAAAAGAAATCAAATTCTCAGTAGTTTTAAAACTGTAACATTAGGTTCAGAATAACCCAATTTTTAATTTATCAAGAGGAGATAGGGTCCAACAAAAAGAATGTGAGAACTAGAGTAGACTCTATCTGTTCTTTTTATTAAGTCATCTTGGCTGGCCTCCACAGAATCTATATCATCTCTTACAGAAACTTCTTTCTCTTCAGCTCATAGAGAAAAACAGAAGTATAGCCACTTCTGCAGACTTGGAATTATTTTGACAAAAATTAAGTATTGAGGCATTGTGGGGAAAAGATGTCATCACTTAGAAAAAGTGGTGGGGTTTTTTTGTTTTTCTTTTGGTTTGTTTCTTTGTTTGGAATAGTATCAAGAAAGGGAATGGACAAAAAAGATCATCTCCTGAAGAGAATATTTATGAAGTACAAGATCCTTTTTCCTTTGTTATCATCTCATTACAGATCCAACTGCTATATGGGAATGAGACTGTAGCAATATAAAACTTCTATGCAGCACGTGTACTTCACATAACTAAGCGGAGGACACTTCTGGTTAGTGGTGGCAATGAGGTGCTTTGTTTGAAGTTGTTATACTTTGTGTATAGGTGTCCCCCCAAAGCCTCAGTCATGGGGCTGCTTCTGGAATTTGTAATTGATTATTGTGGAAATGGATGCTGCCAGGGCAGGTGATTTGCATTTGAATGTAAGGGAGGAAGAGAAGTTAGCTGCTTGAGCTGCTGCTACCTCTCCCTGCTCTCTTGTTCTGAGCTGCCACCATGAAAGGTTGCCCTCTGCCATGCGCCAGTCTGCTTTGGTGCCAGCTGAATATGGACTGAAACCTCCAGTAACTGTGAGCTAAATGAACCTTTCCTTCCCTCATTTCGAGGGTTGGGTATTTGTGCCAGCAACAAGAGAAGAGTAACTAAGACAGAAGTCAAGGTTTTAACTCACTGTGTCTTGTGAACTTACAGAGTGATTGGTACCACATTTATCTCTTCTCTACCATTTGTGATAATTGACTAATGCAAATGTTTCTATGAAGCACTTCATTAGTTTGAGCACAAGAGCAGTAGTTCTCAGCCTAGAACATTCTAGAACCAGCCTGACTGCTGTCCATACCCGTGAAGTCAGAGTTTAGTAGGAGTGTCATAGTGTTAGTGTTTCTGTTAAGGGCCTGAGGTAGTTCTAATGGGCAGCCAGCACCAGGAACCTTTTTTAGACTGATAACTGGCATGAAACTGGAGAGCAGGAAATTACACCAAGAGGGTGAAGCTGTTTTCCTGTTCTATTTATGTTCCTTTTGCCCCCATGATATTCCTGCTGCTCTGTTGAAAGCTACCCATCCCTATCCCCAACACGGCCTGTATCACATTCATATTTCTGAAAAGACTCCATCATTCTGAAAATGAAATGCTCAAATATGATATGCTCAGTCTAGGATTCTCCAATGATTTAATTATCTAATTACTGGAGCTGGCTGCCAAGCACAAAAGATTTCATTCAGCTTCACTATTTTATAACACAGTTCAAAGAACATTTGAATTTCTAATTCAATTTTTGTTCTTTTGAGACTCTTCTGGAGAGTTTTGGGTACTTCTAATGATAGCTTCATTATGGGACTTATAATCACTTTGAGGCTGTGCTTCATTTTTGGTGTATAATAATGCACATGTGGAAGGAGAATTGATCCTGCCATCACTTAATTATTCTAACTTGTATTTGTTTTAAATAGACTTCCCTGCCGGGAAAGACAGAACGCTGAGGGGGAGGGAAGCTAAACAGGATGCAGAGACTACAAAGATAGGAAGAAACAATAGCAGCCAGGTTAAGAAACAGTCCTCATCTTCCCTTCTGTACACAATCTCAAGCTCAAAAGTACATTTTGCTCATTGTTCTTTATTCCCACACAATCAAGAGGAATAAGGAAACATGTGTGGTTGAGACAGCATTCCTAGACCTTGACTAAAGCACTGCGTTATTAAAGAGACTTGTGCACTGAGCTGTCACAGTTCAAGGGTTTCGAGAAGTGGCAAATTGTGAAAAACCTCTTCCAGTCACTTGGGGGCAAGGGCAACACAGTGCCAATCAAAGGCAGAGTGACACTACAGCCACCAGCACTACCGCTGCAGTACCAAATTTACCTTAACACCCAGGAAATGTGCAGGGCGAGGAAGGCATTCTGCTAAAGCAATTCCACCTTTGTTCCCAAACCAATACTGCTCACTCTTGGCAGCAGTTAAGGATGGCCACATAAGGAGTGCATTCCTTTCTGCTGGGAGGCTCCACTTCCAAAGAGCCAGTGGAAGGCAGGACAGGCACAGAGAGAGGAGGAGATGAACCTCCAGAAGCTCCTGGTGAGAAGGACTGAGAGCAGACAGATAATTCTGAGCATACCAATGCATCCCTGGGGCTTCAGGCTACTAAACAAGTGGGTTTTAATTTTTTTTCCCAACATTTAAACATTTTTCACATTAATGCTATATTTTGATAAACACTGAAACATATAGAAACAGTGAACTACCAGGGAAGAGTAGGCAGTCCCGAGAAGTGACTGCTCGCTACGGTGACCTTGCCCCTCTTCGCTTGTTACATTACTGCTGAACTCTGAAATCACTGGCCAGCACATATCCTTGGCAAGGCCTGGACACTTCATTCCATTTCAAAGTGTCTTTAAAACTGCAATGTGAGGCTCATGCAAAGAATGGGAAACATCACTGATGACATGATTCAGAAATGACTTAAATAAATGTACGATGCCAGGTGTTTAGGACACTAGAGTGTAGGACATGAGAGAAGAGGGATCCGAGGGTGCGGTCTGTTCTATTTGCCCTCAGCACATCTTGCAAGCCGGCTGCCTTTCTTTTATCCTCTGGTAAGGAAAGGGCCAGGGCAAATAATTTTCTTAACCTTAATTGGATGACAAGAAAATGTGATTGCTGTGTCAAAAGGGGAGAAGAGCTGCAATCGCTGGTCCTTCCTGACCATCCTCAGCTCTCCAGCTTGTGTCTGGCTGGCTCCCGAGAGGCCTCATCTACTCCTAGTTCCCAGGCCTGGCCACATCTGTGTGGTAGTCCCTGCCTCTGGAGTGGCTGATTTTCACCTCTGTTTGCCTAAGAGCTTCTTGGAGGAAGCCAGAGAAGACAAAGCCTAGACCAGGATTACGTCCCCATTGCGTGCCCTACTGCTAAAGTAGGGGCATA
>PVKN010001512.1:0-51180 GCA_004027915.1 Capromys pilorides
AAAAAAAAAAAAAAAAAAAAGGTCTGGCCAGATAGCTCAGTGGACTAAAGCGCCTGCTTAGGCAGAGCACAGGGACTAGGGTTCAATCCCTGGCACCACATGCCATGCTGGTGTCCCCCCCTGGGGTGCACTGAGACTGTGACTGAGACTGGGCATGTGGTGGGGCATGTCTGTAATCCCAGCACTTAGGAGGCTGAAAACAGGAGGATCACTATAAGTCGATTTGTGTAGTGAGACCCTGTATTATACAGTGCAAGTTTGAGACCAGCCTGGGCTATAAAAGTGAGCTCAAGGCCAGCCTGAACTGTATAGTGAGACCCTATCTCACAAAGGTAACAAAACGGGGCCGGTGAGATGGCTTAGCAGTCTAAAGCACCTGCCTAGGAAAGTTTAGGCAACTGCAGGGACCGCGACTCGATCCCCGGCACCACATGCTGTGCCAGCCCCACTCCCAGGGCAGGCTGAGCCGGCCATAACACAAATAAATAAACGAGGTTTAAAAAAAATTAAAAAAAAAAAAAAAGACAACAAAACAAAACTCAACCAAACCATGCTTGGTAATATATGCCTGGGTTTAATCCCTGAGTCCAGTCTGGGCAATTTAGAGACTTGGTAAGATGCTGCCTCAAAATAAAAACACATTTTCAGAAAAAGGGGGGATTGCGATATAGCTCAGTGCAAAGACTGTGGGTCCCATGCTCGGTACTAAAACAGATCCGCCTGTCTCTGTCTCTCTCCAGGGGACTAAATCTGGCACTAGGTAGTGAACTCTGTCCATCCTTATTTTTTGCGGTACCAGGGACTGAGCTCGGGCCCTTGCGCTTACCAGGCAGGCGCTTATTCTACTGAGCTATCTCCCTGGCCCCTTTGGTTGCTTTTCAATTCTGTGACAAGCTTTTACTAAAGCTGTCCAAGTGGGCTCAAACTTCCACTTTTCCTGCCTCAGCCTCCTGGGTGCTGGGATGACAGGCACGGGCCACCACGCCCACCTGACATCACAGAGCCAATGTCCCAGACCTCCTGGGTGCCAGCAATCCCCCTGCCCCAGTCTCCCGAGTGTCTGGGAGTCTGGCAGGTGCCGCCACGCCCAGCATCTGGAAGTCAGGTGTGAGGCAGCAGCTTTCTCTCATGAGCCAGGTGCCCCCACAGCATTTATTAAATATTTCCTCCCTCTCTAGCATTGGAAATGTTGCCGTGAGCATCCGTTTAGCAGGGAAGCTCAGCCTTCCCCACGGCTCATTGATGACCATGTTATAATTCATACTGGGAAAACAAAAATGCACAAATGTGTGGAAGGAAGCAGGGGGTGCTTTGTCCAGCAATGGCAGCGCTGCCTTCCCTAGCGAATGACACATGATTCCACTTGGAAGGGTCAGGTTATAACTGGTAAGGACATCCTCCCCCTCACCATTTTGGTAGTGCTGAGGAGTGAATCTACGTTCTGTGCACGCCAGGTTAGTGATCCACCACGCACTGAGCTACACTCCCAACCCCAAACACACTTTTAAAATATACCAGTGTTGGGGCCAGCGAGATGGCTCAGCACTCTAAAGCGCCTTAGGCAAGCTTAGGCAACCACAGGGACCGAGGTTCCATCTCCAGCACCACATGCTGCACCAGCTCCACCCCCAGGGCAGGTTGAGCTGGTCATAACATAAATAAATAGTTTAAAATATATCAGTGTTGGACCTGGGAGTGGTGGCGCGTACCCACAATCCTAGCGCAGAGGCAGGAGGATTGCTGCGAGCTTGAGGCCAGCCTGGGCTACACAGACAGACCCTGTCTCAAACAAACAAGTGATCAGGTAGGATTTGTGCTGGGCTGGAAGGGACCCAACACCAAGCAGATGAAAGTCGGACAAAACGACAGCAGCAGGCCAGAAAGGAGCCGGTCTATGAGGATGCACACAGGGTCACGGAAGTGTCTCGGAGCTGCGGCCACTGTCCCTGTGAGGCAGGGGCCGGGGCTGGAGAGGCGAGCGGAGCCCGAATGGCAGCTCTGCCAGTGTAGGGAACAGGACCCTGTTCGATTCTACCGGGCACGTTCAAGAGGGTAGCAGGAGGGAAATGCCCGTACCGGATGGGCACAGGAGTGGTGAAGGCTGTGCCAGAGGACCAAGAAGAAAACAGAACAGGCTCGCCGTGCTTTTACTCTTTCCACCAAGAGTGAAAGAATGACCTCGCTTTTCCATGCCAAGCCTTGGTCTATGGAGAGGACAGTTACGGTCTGACCACAGCGCGTTCACTCAGCCACCCATGACGGGGCCAGGAACACTCATCAGGAAGTGACAGCTTCAAAAAAAGGAATCACTGAAAGTCCAAAAGGTGGGGACCCCTCACGGGTGTGACTGGTAGCCAGCATGACATCCCTCAGAGCCAGCATGGAAAGAATCTGCTGGCAAAGACTCTGGGTCTTTTTTTTTTTTTTTTTTTTTGCCTTTTTGAGACAGGACAGGCCTCGCTATGCATCTCAGGCTGGCCTTGAGCTCACTTTTGTAGCCCAGGCTGGTCTCAAACTCGAAGTGATCCTCCTGCCTCAGCCTCCAAGTGCTGGGATTACAGCTGTGCACCATCACGCACTGTGTAGATCATTTAATTCAAGAAAAGCATTTTCCTTTCATGGAGGTGGACAAATGGTAAAGGCTTCTTAACCCAGGAGTTAGGAGGCCCCCTGGTGGCAGTCCTGGCAGGGCACCGGGGAGAGGACCTAGGGCATGGGGAGGGAAGGGGCCCCAGGGAAGGTCCCCTGGCGACAAAGACCTCTCAGCTGAGAGCCCGGCAAATTCTGAATCTGCAGGGCGCTGTCTTTCTTGGGGTGTCCTGCCTCATCTCAGCTTTCCGCAGCAAGCCAGTCAGATACCTGCACTTGGCAAACTTCCTCTTTTCCAAGCGCGGCAGCCCTTCACACAAGCTGAGGGAATTAAAGAAAAGACTTCAGACCTTAGCTGGGAGGTCTGGGCAGGAAGGGCCTTCGCTTCTACTTGGGGGGAGGGGGCGGTAAGGGGCCCATCGGTTAGCACCAAGCTCACACCTCCAGGTTCTGTCTGTGAGTTCATTCTATCAGGAGAGCTCAGAGCCGGGAAAGGGCTCTCGCCTTAGGACTGATGGGGGGCTGCATCTCCAGAGCCCCTTAAGGCCAAAGCTTTTTCAGAACTCATGTTTTGGGGCTCTCAGGTCTTTTAGTTGATCTGAAAGTACATGCTGTAGGGGCCGGGCGTGGTGGCACACAGCTGTAATCCCAGTGCTGGGGAGGCTGAGGCAGGAGGATCATTATGAGATGTGTAGTGAGGCCTTGTACCAAATACATAGGATGATTTTCTCTTTATTTTTATTTATTTTATCTTTTTACATTATGGCCGGCTCAGCCTGCCCTGGGAGTGGGGCTGGTGCAGCAGGTGGTGCCGAGAATCGAACTGTGGACCCTGTGGTTGCCTAAGCTTGCCAAAGCAGGCGCTTAGACCACTGTGCCATCTCACCGGCCTTTGTACCAAATATATAAATAAATAAAAGATTGAAAAAATAGAAGGGCCAGGGAAATAGCTCAGTAGAGTAAGTTCCTGCCTGGCAAGTGGAAGGTCATGACCAGGGTCAAACCCTGGTCCCACAAAAAAAAAAAAAAAAGTACATATTCTAAAGATTAGTCCCCTCTTCCCCCAGGGCCTGGGTAGACCCAGTAAGCAAACTCAGGAATGTTTCTGGTATGAAATGTCTGAATGTTGGCATCCCTAAGATAAAATCATCGACGGCCTTGCTTTCGTTCGGGTTAGGTTTTTGTCACCAGATGAGTTTTGGTGGTGGAGTGCTGAAAACCAATTCCCAGAGTGGTTTGAAGTTTCAGAACCGTGTACAGGGGAGTTGGGGCCTGCTGGTAAGGGCAGGGATCGCCAACGCCTACGGCATGCCCTCTGTGTCCAGGGTCCAGTCAGGTACTGTGTCAGCGCAGGGTACCCTGGGTGCATGCAAGCCCATGACGCACAAGAGACAGCAAAGGTCCAATCTGTAGTGAGAGGACAGTGGCGGGCGGGGCTGCGTGGGATCCAACCCCTGCTCTACTCTCACACAGCTGTGCAACGTTAGCAAAGGGCTGCGCATCACTGTGCCCAGCTCCTCACAGGGACGGGGGACAATGCCCGTGACTCCCTCGACTTGCCTCCCAGGGCTGCGGGGAGGTCCTGATGAGCTACTTGGGGCGTAGCGCCCCACACACCGTGAGCAGATGGTGGCAAACTAAGCCTCAGGAAAGCTCGACAGCTTAACACACAGCTATGAAGTGTGGAGCTGGGGACCAGGTGTGGTGGCACACGCCTGTAATCCCAGCATTTGAGAGGCTGAGGCAGGAGGACTGCTGTGAGTTCAAGACTACCCTGGGCTGCAAAATGAGCTCAAGGGCAGCTTGAGGTGCATAGTAAGACCCTGTCTCAAAAAGACTAAATAACTAAAAATAATTGAGGCTGGCCAGACGTGGTGGCGCACGCCTGTAATCTCAGCACTTGAGAGGCTGAGATAGGAGGATCGGTGTGAGTTCGAGACCAGCCTGGGCTGCTACAAAAGTGAGCTCAAGGCCAGTCTGAACTGCATAGCGAGACCCTGTCTCAAAAAGAAAAAAAAAAAAAAAAAAAAAAAACAATTGAGACTGCCGGTGCACCCGCGGAAGGCAAGGGGCCAAGATAAAGATGCCAATGGTCAGGCTGAATGCCTCCCTAGTGATGAGCAGCAGCTTGAGATTAGGCTGGAGTCAGCACCATCTGGCCCAGGACGCGCAGATGCCCAGGTGGGTGGCAGAGCATCCTGCCCGGACCCTTCCCGACACCACCTTTGTGCCTTCCAGGTATCCTTGCTGGGTGACTCATTTTCCAGTTGTGTCCACATCGGCTGAGGAGTTACACTCCTAAGAGAACAGATTCTGTTGTTTTTTCCCACTTTTCCCACTGAGCTAGCTCCCCAGCCCAGGAGTTACACTCCTGGTCCTAGAGGTTAATGGCAGTTTGACCCACGTTGTACCCACATTGTGACTTTGCTAAAGGGCCTCTCTGTTGCCCCGTTGGGCCCCTTTCGGAAATCCAGGAGCTATTCTCTCCTTATTGCCAATAAAACTCTCCCGTTTCCTTGCTTTGGCTCAGGACGCAGCTCCTTCATGTCGTGG
The DNA here is from genome assembly GCA_004027915.1 of Capromys pilorides. Lineage (NCBI taxonomy): Eukaryota > Metazoa > Chordata > Mammalia > Rodentia > Capromyidae > Capromys > Capromys pilorides. Next base: position 5,143 of record PVKN010001512.1, read on the forward strand.
GACCGGGCCCGGGCCCCCGGGACACCTAACAGGTGGGCAGTCGTGCTTCTCCTGGTCAAAGGCGCAAGCGGTGGGTCCCACCGACCACACTACTGGCCCGCTTGCCCACGGCTCGCATTTCAGGTCTGGCCGCCCGGGCCGCGCTCCCCGCCGGCACACTCACCCTCCGGGCCCTCGCGCGCGGCGGCGTGCAGCGCCGTGTCCCCATGCCGGTCCTGGTGGGCAGGGTCCGCCCCGAGGCGCAGCAGCAGGCACAAGGCAGGGGCATCGTGGCGGGCGCAGGCGCGGTGCAGGGGCGGGGGCTGCCCCGCGTCCAAATCGAGGCCCGGGTGCCGCTGGAGGAGGGCCTGGGCCCGGGCCAGGCGGCCCGCAGACAGGTAGCGGCGGAAGCGACGCTCGCGGCGTTGGCGGCGGGAAGCCGAGGCCATGGAACTCTTGGGCTGGGGAGGAAGGAAGAAGAGACAGCATTGAGGGTCAGCCGGCGGCTGCTTCCCGGTCTCCTACGGCCCCGCACAGCGCCTCTCCGAACCTTTGATCAGTCACATCTGCAGTTAGCACGGGGCCCATCCCAACCCTGTCCTTTCCCGGGACTGAAAACACTTTTGAGTGGCGCCGGGGTCACAGATTTGTTAGTGTACCTTTTCAGAAAAGCCTATGCAATTGCATTAGGGCTGGAGAGCCCAGGGAAATTGTTAATAACGGACTTTGATTTAACAAGCACTAGGACCTACTGGGGAAAAATTTTACCAGCAGAAACTTGAATTTTAAAAAGTCACAATTTCAAATAACAAACTACAAATTGAATATAATGTACCCGAGAGACAGATGTAGAGGCTTCTCCCTCTGGGGCCTGGGGGGAGGGGTTACTCATCAGACCTGTCCCCCGCCCCCCAAGTAGCCCCAGAGCTGTAGGCCCAAGCCTGAGTTTAAGACGCAGGGAGGAGGGAGGCGGGAAGGGCGGAGACTCTGCAGGCTGGCGGAAATGCGCAAACATAGACGCAATTTTGGGCGGAAATGAACCGTGAGGCGCATGACCGGATGCTATTCCGCCCCGACCGGTTGTTTTCTTCATCAGGCTTCCGGGAGGAAACTAAAGGCTTCAAAATACTGGGTCCACCTCAGGTAGGATGGCAAGATAAAGGCGCGGTGGGGCAAGAGTGGGGAGAAAGGAGAGCGTTTCTTTCTTTCTGTGTGTGTGTGTTTGTGTTTCCAGGTCTTGCCCAACAAAGAGGAGAGAGAGGGAATGGTTCAGCAAAATATGGAAAGATAAAAAGAGAAAGAAATCAGGGAAGTTAAAGACAGGATAAAAATCACAATAAAAATAGAACATGAAAATTACAGTGAGGCCAAGAGTAAGGAGAGATCAAAAAAGAAAAAAGAACAGCGATAAAATATGTTAAGAGCCTAGAACAAAGCAAGGGAGATGTGTACAGAACGTTAAACTTGGGAAACACAGAATAAGAGGTAGTTGGAAGAGAGAGGAGAGAGGAGAGAGTTGAGAACCCGGCGTAAAGCCTACGCCTTGCCGGCTGCACGAAGTTCTGAGGTGCTCCCGATATCTCTCAGGAAGGAAAGCGGCGGGAAGGGCAGGGACTCTCCGGAGGCTTTGTCCTAGGCTCTCTTAATATATTTTTCTCTCTGTGCTTTTTTCTTTTTTGATCTCTCCTTATTCTTGGCTTTGAGAGATACCACGTGACGTTAGAAGAAGTGGAAAGGGCAAACTGATTACTATATTTGGAAATCCTTGATCCAGGACAGAGTAAATGCAGTGCACCCAGATGCAGGATGAACGTTCAGGTAACTAACTGAGGTGGTTCGTTCCAGCACAGAAGTGGATGTGCACAGGCGTTACCAAGATGCCCTGAAAGTTGGCTTTTCAGATTATGCTGCAACATATTGTACTGGCTGGCTGCCGGCCTGCAGGCTCCTCAGAGGTTGGCACGGACAAGATCTATGCAGGCCACGTGGAGGAGACTGGGGACAGAGCCAGCATGGGAAGCGTGAGGGGCAAGCTGGTGTCTTTACTTGCTGTTTGGATGCTGCTTCGCCAGCACTACAGCTGGCCAGAAGGGTGCCCTGGGCAGAGACTCTCCTATCTGGCACAGTGCCAAGTGGTGCTCTGGTTATGACATTCGGAAAGCCAGGAGTTTGGTGTAGAAGTACATGGAAAACACATTGGGCCTGGGAGGTAGCTCAGACACATAAGTGTCTGCCTGGCATGCACAAGGTCTTAAGTTCGATCCCTGGTACAAAAAAACAAAAACCATCATGGGTCAGAATTTTGCAGAGGAAGATGCTTATGGGACCGGTCCTGTCAGTACAGAAAGAACAGTGCAGCTCCAGACCCACAGGCGGTATATAAGAAAGCTCATGCTGCTCTGTGGCAGAATCCAGTCTATGAAGAGAAGCTGAAGAAAGAAGTTTAAAGGATGAGGTGGAACTGCCCCAAAATGTTCTTCGCCCGGAAGGTTTGGTGTGGCTCAAAAGAAGGCAGTCTTTCAGCCACGTATAGTGGTGCGCGCCTGTAGTCCCAGCATTTGGGAGGCTGAGGCAGGAGGACCGCTGCGACTTCCAGACTAGCCTGGGCTACAAAGCGAGCGCAAGGCCATCCTGAACTACACAGTAAGACCCTGTCTCAAGAAGACAAAAGAAAAAGAGGTAGTCTTCCTCGGAGTTCCCTGTTGAGTTTTGTATGAAGATTCTTCAGATAAACACCAATAAAGTTATTCAATAAGCGATGAGAGGCACAGAGAGAACGGTAAGTAGTGAAACACTTCTGTCATTTCAGCTGGGGAGGCTGAGGCAGGAAGGTCCTGAGTTTGGGGCTAGTCTGAGTTATACATTGAGACTTTGGAGATGGGGCTGGGGAGATAGCTCCGTGGCACAGGTGCCTGCCTGGCAAGTGCAAGGTCGTGAGTTTGAACCCCAGTCCCGCCAAAACAAAAACAAAAACAAAAAACAACATAGTAAACATTGAGACTCTGGAGAAAGCCAGCCCAGGGCTCTCTTTTCCCTACTTACATTGCATGACGCCATTCTTTTCACCCCACTCTCATCCCCTCTGTGCCTCGTACGGGGCTGTGGAAAGACTTCGGTTTCCTTCCCAAGTCCGCCTAAACCTTGCCTCCCCTTCATCCCTGGAGCGCAGCACCGGAAGAACTCTACACCTGCAGCACTAGATGGCCGCTTAGAGCTTGGTCTCTGCTGCCCCCAGGCGGTCCTTTCGGGTACTGCCTGGGTGACAGGCGAGCCGGGAGGACCAGAATTAAGAGTGGTAGGATCAGATTGGGGGAGACACCAGTGCAAAAGGCTGAAAAGGGGAGCGCTAAGACCCAGGAGTGGTGCAGGGGCGCAGCGCTGAGAAGGAGGGGGAATAGATGCTGTGGGCGGGAGCGTCTGGTACCGCGGTCATCTTCGCAGCATCACGGCCCCGCGGCAGACATGGCCAGTCAGTCCCAGGGCATCCAGCAGCTCTTGCAAGCTGAGAAGCGGGCAGCTGAGAAGGTGGCAGATGCCAGGAAGCGTAAGTCCCTCTTTTTTCCTGCAGGACCCCGAAGAGTTGGGGTCCAGCTTAGCAGACCCCGTGGTCTTTAGGATCCCCGAGGGGGAGAGCGCCCGGGGCTGGTGGGAGAAAGGGGTGGCAGGCAGTGCTGGGAACAGCGGCCGCCTGGCCAGGAGAAGGCTGAGCGCCTTCCTGGAAGGGGCTGAGGGACTGACTGCTGCGGTCACGCTCCGTGGGGACCCCGCCCCCACCCAGGGAAGGCCCGGAGGCTGAAGCAGGCGAAGGAGGAGGCGCAGATGGAGGTGGAGCAGTACCGCCGCGAGCGGGAGCAGGAATTCCAGAGCAAGCAGCAGGCGGTGAGTGGTGGGGGGTTGGCTGGAGCCCACCCAGGGGGCTGCAAGTGACCCAACCAGAAAGCAGGGCGGGGGAGGTCCAGGGGACCCTGCAGGGCCCAGGATGTCGGAAAATCTTCACAGACAATATGTAAGAGCCCTGGAGGGCTTTTGTTTTGAACAGGATCTCACTGTGCAGTCCAGGCTGGCCTTGAGCTTGCATTTGTACCCAGGGTGGGGCTTACACTCGCAGTTCTCCTGTCTCAGCCTCTGAGGCCCGGTACTCAGTCCTGTGCTTGGCAACTGTGACGTACAGCTTGCGGGGGAGGGCAGGAACCCACGGTCAGGGTGCTGTTTGCAGCGTGTTGTAGACCAAAGGCTGGAGATCAGGTCTTCGAGAAAAGGGTGGTGTTGACCTTGACCCCGTTGCAACCTGTGTATCCCCGTGGATCAGGGAGGGTGTAGTTTCTAGAAAGGCCGTTCCTGCTCAGGACCTTTTCCATCCTCACCCGGACATTGCTTTCTCTGCTTCTGCGGTTCCCTTTCCCTTCACTTCTTTCCTCGCCTCCAGGCCATGGGCTCCCAGGGGAACCTGTCCGCTGAAGTGGAGCAGGCTACGCGGCGCCAGGTACAGGGCATGCACAGCTCCCAGCAGCGGAACCGGGAGCGCGTCCTGGCCCAGCTCCTCGGCATGGTCTTCGACGTGCGGCCCCAGCTCCACCCCAACTACCGGATCACGGCCTAGGGCCTGCCTGGGGCCTGGTCCTCGTGCGAGTTTGCTCCCACTGAGGAGTCTCCCAAGCCTAGGTGCCTTCCCTTGCCTGGCATGCGCAGGACCCTGGGCTCAGCTCTTTACTACATTTATTCTTTTACCACCATAACCTTTCTGTCCTTTTCCATTCTGTGGAGATGCCAGGCAGCAGCATCCAGTTTTCTCCTGTGCAACGTAGGGATATCCTGGGCAAACGGAATCTCCTTGGTCTTTAACCCTCTCTGGGACTTTCTAAATCGAGCCAAGTTATCCTCGCCCAGCGCTTCTGTAAACCTGTGGTGCGGAGGGGCCGGGCTGTGGAAAGACCTAGGTTTCTTTCCCAAGCTGCTGCTTGCCGGCTGGGCAGCTAGAACCCGCTGCCTGATCCCGGGTGCCGAAGCGCTCTCCTTGGTGAACACGGGACGCTTCTACCTGGTGAGACTGGTGCCGCGGCTAGGGGTTACTCTGCAAAGAGCCTGCCATGGTTCCCGGGAGCAGCGGGGATTTAATAAACGGGAAACCCAGATGTGATGACCGCCCTCTGCACACCCGCCAAACGTAGACTGCCGTTTCTGGACTTTTCCCCGAGGGTCGCTCTCCAGTTTTATTCTCAGAAGAACCTTTTCCTCCCGCGTCTTTCACCCCCACCGTAGGCTCCCTGGAAAGATGAAATCATGACACACACACACACACACCCCTGCCCCGTTACCGTTCCAGGCAGGCACTGCATCTCTTGGCTTCTCTTTTCACTCTCGTAAGCTGGCCTTTATTGGGATTCTTCCTTTCTCTCTTTCCTCCAAACCACCGGACACTCCCTGATGCCTGGGATCTGACGTGATGTCGCCCTCTCCATCCTCATGGCCTCTCCTTCTACGTTCTCAACGCACTGCCCTCCCTCTGTAACAATAAAAAGCTGTCAATGAAGTAACTGGGTAAATCAGTTGGTGCATCCCAGCAGCCTGCGTTTGCCTCCTTCGGTTCTCACTTTCACTCACCCGCTTGCCCTCTCTATTCCCTAACACCACCAAGGACTGTCCTTGAAACTCATGGTGGGGGGAACAAAAGCAAATAATACTTATTATTTTTCTCAAGTGAGGAGCGTGGGTCCTTGTTTGGCAACCTGATGCCTACTGTCTTAGTTTTTCTCGTTGCTGAGACAAAACACGCAGCACCCAAGGGAAGGTTCACTGTGGCTCAGTTTGTAGGTTTCAGTCCGTAGCCGGCTGGCTCCAAGGCAGGGGGCACATGGCAGAGTAGGGCAGGCAGAAGGCAGTGGCCCTCTACATTCCACCCAGGCTCCCTGCCCTTAGGTCGGCAGCGCTCACACCCAGGGAGGGGCACAGTCCCAGCACCGCACACCTTAGGTCCTGCCCCTCTGGAAAGCTGCCCCTATGAGGCTTCGGCACGAGGCTCTGGTGGGTGGGGGCATCTCAGTGATACAGCCTCAGATGGCAAACTTAAAAAATGCTGGGACAGCCATTGTTTTGCTTTATAGTACTTGAAATTTGGCATTACATGTCATCTTCCATTACAGAAACTCTGAGGACGGAGCTAGTCGCTGCTTGTCCCCAGGTCCCAGGACAGCACTTAGCACAAATGGGCAGCTGATTAAAACTGTGGAATAATAACATGTGTAGGGCTGGGAAAACTTTTTTTTTAAATGAATTCAGTACCAGGTCTACAGGGTCTCACTATGTAGATCGGACTGGATAGTGATTCTCCCATTTTCAGCCTCCCAAGTGCTGGGATTATAGGCAAGCGCCACTATACCCAATCTCAAATCACCACGTCAGTGTGCCCTGGGGGCTCTGGCCAGCCCCAGGGAAAACTTCTTTTATGACTCCACCACTGAGACATCGTGCTTTTCCAAGAACTTGAACCAAGAAAGTAATCTGTAGTGCATCTATTAACCAGATTCTGTAAGCACAGACGCAACACAGAATTAAGGATGTTTACACTACTACTTGTACTGCTTTCAATATAGTGTTTTACTTCTCCAAATCTATCTGCTTGTCTGAAGAAAGGCAAGAGTGGTTACATGACTAAGCTTGCTAACAGAGAAAGGGCAAATGCCTGCTAGTTTTAAGCAGCACATCTGACTTTTGCAGCATCTCCAAAGAGGGAGTGTCAAATATTTCACTTATAAAAAAGGGGGGGGGGGCTGGGGAGCTATCTCTGTGACACAAGTGCCTGCCTGGCAAGTGTAAAGTCATGAGTTCGAATCCCAGTCCTGCCAAAACAAAACCAAAATCCAAGACTGTTGGCCGGGGCTAAAGAACATGTGGTTCCCGCTAACAATTCTGTGTCACGCTGTGAAATCCTCAAGCTTTAACGTTTTGGTGTTTTTTTTTTTTTGAGAATGAGTCTCTCTATGTAGCCCAGGATGGCATTACACTTAGAGCGATGCTCCTGTTTGAGCCTCCGGTGTGCTTCGATTACAGGTGTGACCACCACGCCTGGTCTTATCGTTTAATTTTAACACGGGAGTCCGATTTTCGTTCTTGACTCACAGCCCTTAGTCATCAACCTAAAGGCACTAGCTACACCGGCCAATTTAACTTCGAACTCACGCCGTACCCGCAAGCGCAGCTCACCCCGGGGTCCCGCCACCTGCCCACTCTGTCCGCTTAAGTGGGGCCAGACGGCTCTTTCTGCGCATGCTCAGCAGACCTTCGGTCACCTTGACCACCGCAACGAGGCCCCCGTGGGAACTCGTAGGTTCTCCCCACCACCCTGTTTTTGGTGCACCCACAGAGGCTGCCCAGAGAGAACACCTGCGTGGCAAAAACCTAAACGAAGAAGTGAAGGGCGTGAAAAAGGGTAGGACAAGGGAAGACGGTTGTCACCTTTATGTCTTTCGTTATTTGCTTGTTTCTTTATTTTTATGGCTGGCTCAGCCTGCCCTGGTGGTGGGGCTGGCACAGTATGTGGTGCCGGGGATCGAACTGCTGTCCCTACAGCTGCCTGAGCTTTCCTAAGCAGGCGCTTTAGAGCACTGAACCATCTCGCCGGCCCGTAATTGTTTTTAATTTAATTTAATTTTTTCTGACAGGCATTTTCCAAAGGCAACCCCGAAGCGCGCGGAACTACAGACTCGCCCAAGGTCCTCTTCCGGCGCCCTGCGCCTGCGCTCTCGCGGGCGAGAAGGCGGGAGCTGGGGCAGTGGGAAGCCTGGAACCGGAAGTGAAGGTTGATTCCCTCCTTCGTCGCTGTCGCTGCCGCCATACGCGCTTGCCCTGCTCAGGTAATCCTTGGCCTTACTACATCCGCCTCCATCTGCGGTTCTCCCCGCTCATCCGGCCACATGGGTTCCTGATATCCCTTGTTCAGAGGATGGTCTGGTCGCTGGGGCTTAGCTGGGTAGTTATTTTCATTGTTTTCACGTTTTCCTAGCGCGAAAAACAATTGGGGAAAGGCAGAAAAGAAAGGGGGCCCCCATCCAAGATGGTGCCACCAGCGCCATTGTGTCGCCTTTCTTTGCTCCGCGCTTTGGGTGGGTCGCTCGCTCACCCGAGGCCCCAGCGACGACGAGGGCGGCGCCAGGTGTCCCTTGGTCTGGGTCCTTGCGGGGGGCGGGGCTGTCCTCGCCTCCGGGGCGGCTCTGGGTCGGAGGTGCCGCGGCGAGGGGCCCAGTGGTGGGGCCCGTTGGACGACCTCTGCCACCGCGATCTCCCCAGCCTTATCTGAAACAGTTTCTAAGTGTTGGCGAGCTTATCGCTGTTTCCCGAGAAGGTATTTTTAGTGCCTCAGGAGCACCTGAGTAACGTGAGAACGGCTGGCGAGCGCCTTGTTGAAAGCTGGAACGCGAATGCTGAACTTTATTATTATTCAGCGTTCCCTGCGGAGTGGCCTAGTTTTTGTGTCATACTTTGTTGCCCTCTGGCGCGCCACGTTCCCGGGCCCCCTTTGTTTTTTGTTTTGCCACGCAGCCATTCTCTTACCCCCGCTCCCTACCAGCGACGACACAGGCAGGAGGGCAGGGGAACGGCAGCCACATGATGTTTCACTTGGAGAGAGCGCTCTGCGCAGTGCTGACCTTAATCTATCACCCTTGACTGATGGCTGCTGGATTAGGAATGGGCGCTAGGGAAAGCGCAGGGTCTTCCCCCAGGTACTCGTCATTCGCGTGTTCACCTCTTCTAAGGCCTTGATCTTCTTCACCGTGATGCCACTTTTTTTACTGTTGCTACGTGCAGATAAAGTTTTTTTTTTTTTTTTTTTTTTTTTGCGGGACCGGGGTTTGAACTCACAACCTTGCACTTGCCAGGCAGGCACTTGTGCCACGGAGCTATCTCCCCAGCCCCAAGTTTTGTTTTTGAGGCAGGGTCTCACCACGTAGTTCAGGCAAGCTTTGAACTCGCTACGATGCCCAAGCTCGCCTAGAACTCAGGGTGATCCTCCTGCCTCAGCCTCCCCAGTACTGAGATTATAGGTGTGTGCTAACCTCACCGGGCTCAAAGCAGTTTTCTTTCAAATAAAGTATTTCTAAATTGTCTTTAACTGGTCTCTACTACAGTGAGCCAAAGTTTTTCTGGACTGATGTTCGCGCAGGCCATTTTACTTTCTTTTTTTTCATTTGTTCTTTATTTGTAGATTTTGTATCTCTTTGTAAGGTTTTTCCCAGGCCTCATAGTTTAGGGAAAGTACGAGTTTGGGAATGGCGCAGTGGTGAGAGTCCGCTCTTGACTGATCTGTCTGATCTGCTCTGTTCTCTTCTCTCCTAGCTCTTCCGTCAGGAGTGTTCTCCTTTTGCTTTGCTTCCCTCAGCCCCTTGGGCCCCCTGTGTTCCCTCCCACATCCCTGCTCCCGGAGGTCACTCCCAGAGCCCCTCCCTGCTCTCGGCCAGCCCTGACATGGCGGAGAACGATGTGGACAATGAGCTCCTGGACTATGAGGATGATGAGGTGGAGACAGCAGCTGCAGGGGACGGAGCCGAGGCTCCCGCCAAGAAGGACGTCAAGGGCTCCTATGTCTCCATCCACAGCTCCGGCTTCCGGGACTTCCTGCTCAAGCCGGAGCTGCTCCGGGCCATCGTGGACTGTGGCTTTGAGCATCCCTCCGAAGGTGCATTTTCCGTTAGCTTAAGGGCTCCCCGGGCTCTTCAGAAATAGATGCGAAGGGTGGCTCTTCACAGGGAAGAGGTTCACACCGAGGGTAGTGTAGGTCGCAAGGACCAGACATCACCTCCACAACAGAAGACAGGGCTCTAGTCTCGTCTTTCACAGTGGCGTGCAAGTGCCAGGAAGTTAGGACCAGCTTAGATGGAGGACTGCCGTTGCATCCGGCTTTTCTTGTTTGTTTGGTTTTTAACTTTGTCACTTTGGCTGTTAAATTTCTGGAAAGGGCCTGGTGAAGCTTCCCATTACCCTCTTCTGGGCCAGGCCAGCTCTGGACTCTGGAAAACTTTTTGACTGGTCTAGAAGCAGCCGACTTTTGGGTCAGGTACCCAGGGCTTTATTTTGTTCAAGGTTGCAGGATTGCGTGACCCAAAACATGGCAGCCTGAGTCGGTGAGGTGGCCTGTGTGGATTTCACGGATTGTTACACTTTAAGGGCAATAAAGACTGAGCCAGGACCACTGAAGGGAGGTGCAGGAGGGTCGCCAGCCCTGCTGGGGAGGAAGAGGGCTCGAGGAGCTGGATGGTTTGATTTGGGATTAATTTGAGCCTGAAAGTTAGCAAGAACCAGGCAAGTACTTGGAGAACTGAGCAGGAGAAATGGGGCTTGGTGTGGTGAGACAGGTGGGGGAGTTGGGGGCAAGTCTTAATTATTTTGTTTCTGTTTTTCTTACAGTCCAGCACGAATGCATCCCTCAGGCCATTCTAGGAATGGATGTCCTGTGTCAGGCCAAATCAGGCATGGGAAAGACAGCAGTGTTTGTCCTGGCCACACTGCAGCAGCTGGAGCCAGTGACTGGGCAGGTGTGCTTGGGGGGAGTCCAGGAGGGTGTCTGGGTTAGGACCGCACAGGACTGGGGCTGGCCTGTCTGTCTGGCTGTTAGAACTGGGAGTGCCTACCACTCAGGTGGCCAGGTCACTGTGACAGCCCCAAAGACTTCGTTGTTAAGCCTGGCTGGATTACTCAGATCTGAAGTTCTGATGATCTGCCGCCAGGTGCACGTTACTGGCAGCCCCTCCTGTGGAGGGGACCGCTGAGGGTGTGTGCTCACTGGGCTGTCTCCCTGCTCTCCTGCCAAGGTGTCGGTGCTGGTGATGTGTCACACGAGGGAGTTGGCGTTTCAGATCAGCAAGGAGTATGAGCGCTTCTCGAAGTACATGCCCAATGTCAAGGTGAGTCAGCCGGGAGAGCCCTGGGAGAGCGGGGCGTGGGCAGTCCTGGCCCTGGAAAAGACGTTCTGTGAGCACTCACACGAGCGCCTCAGTAGGAGTCCCCGGTGGGGGAGCTCCCTCAGACTGGGGTGTATGAGAGATTTTTGCTTGAACGTGGGGCTCTTTTGGCTTCCGTTACAGCCTCGGAGGTTCTGGTTGTAGTTTAGCTTTGGAGACACTTTTGTTTACCTTGGCTTGACACCGTGCAGACACGCCTGCATTTGCTGAGTGTTGTGATTGGGCTCCGGTGCCGTGTGCCACATGGGTAGGGGCTGCACTGGTAGGCTCTGCGCCGTTCTTGTCCATAGGGGTCATGCGGAGCCTAGCCCAGGCCTGCTGCGTGTGAATACAGGACAGCACAGCGCGGGCCGTGTGCAGTGGAGGCGATAGGCACGTGTGTGTGTGACTTGCAGTGAAGAACAGCACGCAGGTTCGAGTTGCAAGTTTTCATCTATTTAGAGGTTGGAGGAGTTAGTGTTTGAGGCATGGCTGTGAACTGAAAATTTATTTTATTATTATTGTTCTTTCTTGTTTTTGTTTTTTGGCTTTGGGGATTGAACCTGAGACCTTGCGCTTGCCAGGCAGGTGCTTAGGCCACTGAACTATCTGCCCGGCTTCCTGAAAAACGAAAACAGTAGCTGTATTTGTTCTTAAGTAGTTCACAGCATCTTAAGGAGATGATGAGTGTTCTCCCAGCTGTAGTCCTGTTCCACAGAACACCCTGCCCCGTTACGGTGCTGGGGCTTTGAACCCTGCCCTTGTGCATGCTAGGCAAGTGCCACCACCGAGCCCTGCTTTCCCATCCTGAACAGTGTTTTTTTTAATTTATATATATATTTTTTGTCTTTTTGAGACAGGGTCTCGCTATGCAGTTCAGGCTGGCCTTGAGCTCCCTTTTGTAGCCCAGGCTGGTCTGGAACTCGCACCGATCCTCCTGCCTCAGCCTCCCAAGTGTTGGCATTACAGGCGTGCGTCACCACGGCTGGCATGAGCAGTGTTTTAATTTGTCGGCTTATACTGCTTTCTGGCTTCTTTGTGGAACGCTAGTTTGTTTGCACTCCTCTAATACTTCAAAAATCTTCTTAATTAAGAGTGACCTGAAGGCCTCCTGTTCTCCTCTGCTTGAATGGCCAGCGTCTGTAGCTCAGCTTTCTGGCCTTGCATCAAGCAGTCCTAGCCTGTGTCGGCGCTAGGTGCTGAAAGCCAGGCAGCCTTACTTTCGTTGTTGAGTTGAGCAGTGAGCGAGGGGTGCGCCCCCCTTGTAGGCCCACCTTGGTCACTTGCAAGAGACTGGGCGTCGTGATCCAGTGAGTCTTGGTGCAGGAAGCTGTAGGGCCAGCTGCCTGGGAGGCTGAGGCAGGAGGATCACTTGCTCCGAGGAGTTCAAGGCTCAAGGCCACCCCAAGAAACACAGTGAGATTCTATTTAACAAAGCAAATAGAGCCGGGAGTGGTGGCGCATGCCTGTAATCCCAGCACTTGGGAGGCTGAGGCAGGAGGATCGGTGTGAGTTTGAGACCAGCCTGGGCTACAAAAGTGACTTCAAGGTCAGCCCGAACTGCATAGTGAGACCCTGTCTCAAAAAAAAAGGGGCTGGGGAGATAGCTCAGTGGCTTAGGTGCCTGTGTGGCAAATTTAAGATCCTGAATTCTATCCCTGCTGCCAAAAAAAAAAAAAAAACCAAATACAAGTTGTTAGTTTCCTCGTGTTTTACTTGTTCTTGCCCTAAATTGCTGCCTGGTTGCAGGCTGGGCCAGGTGTACAGCATCCCGTTGCGGCTTTGCTCAGCTTGCTCTCCTAGCATGTCTCAGCAGCTGAAATTTCTATTTGAAAGCCTAACTGATGAGCCGTTCTGGCCAGAGTCCTGCTGGTGATGCCTCTCGCCTGCTTTGCTGCAGGTGCGGCCTGTCCTCACCACTGGCTTAATTAGGGTCTTGGAGGTCTGATCCTGGGCTGTTTTTCCCCTTGAACATGGGAAGCAATTTCCAGAGGTGCCGCTGTACTGAGGCTCAGGTCTTATCAAGTATTTGCCTAATGGCTTAATCCTGGGTAGTGAATACATACACGTGGCTTGAATCAGTAACTGGGAGTCCATGCGACAGGTCATTTAGATAGCTCAGTGTGCCCTGCTTTTTTCTGGTGTGGGGTACTCCTGGGGCCTTCACACTGAGCTACATCTCCAGGCTTTTTTGTGTTGTGAGATGGGGTTTTGCTGGGTTTCCTGAGTGGCGCTTGAACTGGCCGTTCTCTTGCCCCAGCTGGAGATGCTGAGTCCTGGCACCACGGGCGTGCTCCACCCGGCCTAGCCCACGTGCTTCTATGTGTCTCTGGGGAACGGTTTCATTGCTCCAGGTTAGATGCACATAATGGTAGTGTTTGTCAACAGCCAGCTTGCCCCTGTGACGGTTCATCTTGCTGCTGCTGCTCCATTCTTTTCCTCCCCCCTTAGCTTTGTCTCTTTTCTTTTTCTTGTCCTTTGGTCTCTTCCTCCCTTGGTGTTCTCATTTGAACGCTTTCTTCTCATTTCCCAGTGTCTGTTACACATTTGGGTCCTTTTTCACACCTTTGATTTCTCACTCCAGAGAAGCGGTGCATCGTTTCCACACGAGGGGGCGTGTGGGCGAGAGAGGGGGCGTGTGGGCGAGAGTCGGGTGGGAGTGAATGTGGTGCCTCCATTCAGCAGGCGGCGGCTCCTGCTGACCCTGTGTTGCCGTACGCTCTTGTGGTTCTGGGTGCTGCTGTGGTGTTCTCTCGCTGTCCTTAAATTGAAGGCAAGCCTGGGCCGTCTTGAGACCCTGCAGTCAGAGAGGGATGTAGGCGCCAACTGCTGGTCCCGCCTGCATCTGGCCACGTGGCTGGGAATGTTGATCTGCCTTGCCTCAGTATTGTGGCTCTCAAAAGAATTTTAGATGAGGTGAACTTAAGAGTTTGGAAGAATCGTCCTGACGGAGTGGGAGCTCCGGGAGTTGGGGTTTCCATCCTGTAAGACTCTTCTTGGCCTGCAGGTCGCCGTATTTTTTGGTGGTCTATCTATTAAGAAGGACGAAGAGGTACTGAAGAAGAACTGCCCGCACATCGTGGTGGGGACGCCTGGCCGTATTCTTGCCCTGGCTCGAAACAAGAGCCTGAACCTCAAACACATTAAACACTTTATCCTGGATGAGTGTGACAAGATGCTTGAACAACTCGGTGAGTGGGAGGCCCGGGACTGCTGCTGGGGCCAAATGTTGTTGGTGGGGTGCAGGCGCTCGCCCTGGGAGGAGGCCCCATCACCTGTGGCTGGGTGCCCAGCGCTCCCTAGGCCGTTGGGTTATGCTTTTCTGGTGGTGTGTGGGACTGAAGAACCCAGGGCCCCTGGTCCTTGATCCTCTCAGGTGTTTCTGATCTTCTGTAACCCTTTTTTCTCCTGGCAGACATGCGTCGGGATGTCCAGGAAATTTTTCGCATGACCCCGCACGAGAAGCAGGTCATGATGTTCAGTGCCACCTTGGGCAAAGAGATTCGTCCAGTCTGCCGCAAGTTCATGCAAGATGTAAATACCCTTCTACCTTCTCTCCCTCCACTCCCCGCCCGCTGCCTCCTCCCTTCCTCGCCCTCCTCCTGCAGAGTCCCGGTCCTCAGACACCAGAAGGAGGCCAGTGTCATAGAGCAATGACTCCTGGAAGAGACAGAGGAGAGACAGCTAGCGCTAGGGTGTGCGAGAAGGCTAGGGAAACTCCGGAAGACTTGGTCGGGTTAACGAGAGAGCGGGGAGCTGTCAACATAATCCCAGCCTTCCTGAACCAGCTGTCCCTTGGGGGAGGGCAGGACTCCTGCCCTACCGCCCACCGTCACCTGCGCAGCCCCTTGCAGCCACGCACCTCGAGGTGGCAGCGAGCAGCCAGCCTTCTGCTCAGACTCAAACCGCCCGGGCAGGAGAGCAGAGAGGGACAGACAGCAGGCAGGGCTCGGCCAGAGAAGAAGAGAGCTCAGAGGAGTGACCCTTCCCACCCGGGACAGGGGCCTCGGGCCCCTGGTCCCCCCCTGCCCTTCCCGCCCACCCCTCCTCAAACCCACACCATCGGAGCCTCGGTCCGCGGAGACGCGAGCTGGCGGCAGAGAAGCAGCGAGGCGGGCGACGCGGGAGCGGACACCGAGCAGTGGACGGCGGCGGCGGAGGCCGCGGGGACCCTGACCAGGAAGCGGAGGACCAAGCCAGCTCTTTTTCTGTGCCCGGTTTTTTTTTTTCCTGAACCTAACACGAGCTGTGCCCCGTGTCCCCCATATGTGTTGGGGAGGGGGTCTTTAGTGGGGTGGTGGCTTTTTTTTTTCTTTAAAAAAGTTACTTTTCAATGCTCAATACAGAGGGGTGGGGAGAGTGCCCTGGAATGCTCCAGTGGATTGCAACCAAACAGATGGGTGGGTCGGGTGCAGCCATGCAGCAGTGGGGTGTCCCCCTGCCACCCTCTTCTCTTGGGCTGATGAAGTTCTGTAACTGCCCGGGCCAGAATTAGGTTGGAACTGCACTTTGGAAAGCCTAGCTCGCTAGCCCGCTTCCCTGGGCTTCTGGCTCTTGTCCTGTGACACGTGTTTCCACCTTGGTCTCCCAAGGTGGTGCAAAGAGACTAGGTCCTTCACGACTGCAGAGGCGGTAGGGAGGCCGGGGTGCGAGTTGTCTATGTCACTTGCAGACCTTTTTTGTGCTAGTGTCCCACCTTCGGGGCTGTGTTTTTTTTTCTTATGGATGTGTATTTGCTGCTTCGTTTTTCTTTTGGCACCAGCTGTTGATGACTTCCCCTGTAAACTCGTTGACGGCTGTGTCATTGGTGCCCCACTGTTCGCTTGTGGTGAGAGCAAGCCAAGCCTCGTCTTGAGGAGCTTTACTTGTCCTTGTGATGCACAGACTGGAGCCGCTGTGGCCCTTTGATCTCTGGACGCCCCTGCCTAAGTGTGGGACTGTAGTTGAGACTAAGTGGAGCAGCCTCGCCCCGCCCGCCCTCAGAGCTCGCTCCCACGCAGGTTTCTGCCGAGTCCCACACAGACGGCCATGCTCCGGGTGTTGGGACCACACCCTCCCTGTGTGCGTCCTGTGCCACCCCTGTCCCTGCGCTCCATTGGGGGTGATGGCTCCTCGGCATCAGGTGGATTTCCTGCCCTGTTATTTGGGCGAGTTCTTTTTCCCATGAGTTTTCAGTTGAGTATTCTTAAAACTCAACTGGCGGGAAGCAGATGAGCTCAGCTAAGATGGAGACCCCAGGAAAGTGGGCATTTTTGGTGGTGGTGGGGCTTCCAGCCTCTCTCCTCCCATCCCCCCATGGGGTGTATTGGAGATCAGCTTCCTCCACCCCCCCAGGTTTAACCCCCCCACTCTGCCCTCCTCCCGTCCCACCCCTCCTCCCCCCCAGCCCATGGAGATCTTCGTGGACGATGAGACGAAGTTGACGCTGCACGGGCTGCAGCAGTACTACGTGAAGCTGAAGGACAACGAGAAGAACCGCAAGCTCTTTGACCTCCTGGATGTTCTTGAGTTCAACCAGGTCAGTGATTCCAGGTCCAGCAGGGCGTGAGCCTGGAACCTTCCAGAGCTGCAGCAGCAACCTGCACGTTGAGTAGTTCTTATGGGGGGGGGGGGGGGCACGTATTACAAATGTGTTTAATTTTTGGTGCCAGCCATCAAACTCTGGGCGTGTGCATACTGGGCAAGCTGTCTCTGCATCCCTAGTCCTGAGAAGTTGCCTTTTGGGGAATGGTGAGGTGGCTGAGCCCAGGGCCTTCGTGCCACGTTACATTCCCAGTCCCCTGAAGTTTTCTCGGGCTGCCTTGAACTTGGCTCAACCTCACAGCCTGCCCAGCATGTCTGCCGGAGAAATCCTCTTAAGTGAGCCATTCCTTAGCCAGGTGGAGGGTTTCACGGCCCCATGACTAAAATGCGTAGATAATGAAGAGCTCAGTGTAGTAACCCTCAGTAAAATCCTGGAAGGATTTTAGTAAGTATGAAAACTGTTTTGGGGGGGCCAGGAAGATGGCTCAGTAGAGTAAGTGCTTGACTGGCAAGTGCAAGGTCCTGAGTTCAATCCCCGGAACACCATAAACAAAACAAAAAACTGTTTTGGTCACTTGCAGTTTTTATTTTATTTATTTTATTTACGTATTTATTTTTGTGGGGCTGGGGTTCAAACTAACAACCTTGCACTTACCAGGCAGGCACTTGTGCCACGGAACTATCTCCCCAGCCCCCCACTTGCAGTTTTTAAACCTTACTCCTTAATGGAGAAAAGCCTACCGTGCTCTCACCTGTCGTGTGGACTGAGCTGCACATTGCTTCCTGGAATCAAAGCCCAGTTCCCTAGTTTTAGCGTGGTGAGCAGAAACTTCAGTGTGGTCTTCACAGATCTTCGTTTTAACTCTCGTCGAGTGTCCCTGAGGTTCCCCTTCCTTGCACCGCCTCAGGCCAGCTGTTAAGCCTGTCTAGTACAGAGACAGAGGAGACCGTGGTGGAGAGCTGGGGGACTTGTGGGTCCTCAGAAGGGAGCCCTGAACGTGCCGCCCACCTGGGCCCCGCCCCACCCCGCCCCTGCAGGTGGTGATCTTCGTGAAGTCCGTGCAGCGGTGCATCGCGCTTGCCCAGCTCCTCGTGGAGCAGAACTTCCCCGCCATCGCCATCCACCGTGGAATGCCACAGGAGGAGAGGTGTGCAGGCCAGGAGGGCCTTGCTTGGCTCCCGGGGATGAGGAGCCTGCGGAGAAGACCACCATTTTTCTCATTTCCTTTCTCACAAAGGCTTTCTCGGTATCAGCAGTTTAAAGACTTTCAACGCCGAATTCTTGTAGCTACCAACCTGTTTGGGCGAGGCATGGACATCGAGCGGGTGAACATTGCCTTTAACTATGACATGCCCGAGGACTCGGACACCTACCTGCACCGGGTGAGCCCTCGCCCGGGCAGCCCCTGCCCGGCACCGTAGGGCCTCTCCTCTGGGGGGCTTCCTTCTTCTGGGTCTTGTAGTGTTCCCTCTGTTGCCTGCAGGTGGCCAGAGCAGGCCGGTTTGGCACCAAGGGCTTGGCCATCACATTTGTGTCGGACGAGAACGATGCCAAGATCCTGAATGACGTGCAGGACCGCTTTGAGGTCAACATCAGCGAGCTGCCTGATGAGATAGACATCTCCTCCTACAGTGAGTGTGGCGCCCAGGGACAGGTGGCCCCATTCCTTGGAATCCCCTTATCCTGAGTGCACTTGTCCTGGATCCCTTATGGAGGGAGTGGGCCCCTGGTGCATTATGGGACATGACTGCTTCCACCTCCTGGTCTTTGCTGCCATGTTGGGGTGTTTGGGCCTCCATTCGAGCGCCCTTCCTGCTTCTCTCCTGAAGTGTTTCCCTTTCCCCTCCCATGTCCTTGAACCCGCACAGCACGGTCGTGTGCAGTGTGGATCTGTGTTTCCCTGGAGTTGGCCTTTTGAACCTTACTCTTAACACTCATGTTTTCTCCTCAGTTGAACAGACTCGGTAGAGGGCTGCTGCCCTAGACTGTGCCAGGATCTCCGCAGGAGAGGACCCCGGGCGTGGGGTGAAGGAGACACTGCTGTCGCTGCCCTGGCCCCTTCCCGAGTCGTCTTCTTCGCATCACCACCACTCCTATGCGCCAACACAATTTATCAGCATTTTTTTAACAAAACTAAAAGTGAACACGAAAGTGTCTGTGGTGTCTGCTTTTACTTTGTGTGGTGAGCCAGGGACAGTTCTGCCAGGGCTGTGACCTTTCTAAGGGGCGTGTCAGCCTGGGTTTGGGCTGGGCTGCAGAGGGGGCAGCTCTGTTGCCCCCCAAGCTCTGGAGTTGTCTGGCTGTGTGGGGTGGTGTGGGGCGGCCGGCTGCTGAGGGTCCTGGGAGCTCCAGTGGCTGCTCTGCTGCTGCAGGACCTGCATCTTGAGCTCTAGGGCGGGGGTCTCGCAGCCCTTCCTGCCTGCCTAGTGTGGCCTGCAGCAGCTCTAACCTCTGCTCCCTCAGCTCAACCTGGGACCTGGGTGACTTGGTGGGGGCTTTGGGACTGTGGCACCAGTGGGGTGTGGGTGGAAGCCATTGGGACTGGCTGCAGCGTGGCTCGACGCCTGCTCTGCTGAGTGCTGCACCTGGCACTCGGGACGCTGAGCCTATTCACTCCTGATTGTGAAGCGGGTTTGCTGACTTGTGAAGGTCCCAAAGTCCTGCTTCAGCCAGCTGCGCCCGACCTCTGCACCTCCGCCTCCTGTCTCAGCCACAGGCTGGGAGCCCAGGAGTGGAGCTGGGGCACAGGTGGACCTCCCTGCTCCAGGGCCTCCAGCTCCCTGTCACAGTTCCTGGGGAGGGAGACGGGCTGCCCCTCCCCTCTGAGACAGCATGACCTGCTTGCTAGATGTGGAAAAACCCTGGCGAAGGACGGAACTGCCAGGGAAAAGTGGGGAGGCAGTTGTGAGTTTTAGGGTGGGGCTGAGGCCTAGGCATGGAGCGGAGCTGGGGTACAGGTTCAGGGATCCGGGGTGTCCCAACCCTGTGCTAGCACAAACCTTGACCCCTCGCCCTAGGTGCTGCTTTCCCTGGGAGGTGACTCCATCTCACAGTTGTGGGTCTGTCTTTCTCCATGCTGGGCTTGGGCTTCTGGGAGCAACACCCTGGGGGACGAGGACCAGGTCATCCATGGAAGGCGAAGGTGACAGCAGAGTCCTGGCAGAGGCAGCAGGACCGAGGTCAGGGAGGCAGGGAGCTGAACCCCAGAAGCCTCGGGCCTGGCCCGCTGCGGGCCTGGACTCACCCAGGGGCTCCCCTGCCAGGTTTGCCCTGACCACCTGCCCACCTTGCATCACACTCAGAGCCCAGGACCGAGTTCCCCGTGTGAGTCGGTTTCTGCTGGCAAGGACAGACTCGTCTACCGCCCTCGGGTCTCGCTCCCAGTGCTGTCCTGTGCAGCTTCTCTGGGCAGGGATGGCTCGGGGGTGGACAGGCTCTGAGGCTTTTGCTCTTTCTTCAGTCAGTGAGCAGCATCTGCGGGGTGGCTCCGGGCCCAGTGTACTTGTGGCTGCACCACTGCATAGCTGCTTGAAAGGCCCCCGAGGGTTGATGGCCACGTCCACCCAGAAAGTTCCTCGGACCTGGCTTCAGTTCAGTGCCCCTTCCTCTTAGCTCACTGGCCCAGCGTGTCCTGTGTCTCTCCTCTTCCTGAAGTGCATGCTGTAGGGATTGCCTTCCTTCGGGAGTCAGAGCACCTCAGTGTTACTTGCCTGTGGTGTGTCCTGCAGTGTTCTGGGGCTGGAGGCCAGAGTCCTGAGGACAGAGGTGACCAGAGGAATGGGTGGTCTCAGGTTCGGTCATGTGGGAAAAGGACAGTCCTTGGAGGGCACTGCCTCAGAAGCCAGGACCTCTGGATACCCGTTAGGCTGCTCACCAGTTGCCAGGCTGTGGGGCCCCACTCAGGATCTGCAGGGCAGGTGGCCCCTGTCATTGCAGAGGGGCCAGGAGCCAGGCAGGGCAAATCGTGGGGTCTACGCCTCCGACTTGGGGTACAAGTGGCATTAGAAGAGGCCACTTGTGTTCTGTGTTGGCTGTCTTGTTCTCACTTGAAAAACTCCTCTAGAGTGACTTAAATACAAAATGCATTTGGGAGAGTTAAAAAAATTAAGGTTTATTGAAAGTGTTAATGATTAGTTGTTTGACCAATCTTACATACCTATATCTATTAATCTAAACAGATTTGATGATGAAAATATGCAATACAACCGTTGTTAAATTTTTGTTCTTATTTTGAAATCCCGTACTATACTCTTGCTTGTTACTGTTTTTCTATCTTTGTTTCTGCTATTTTTACTCTTTAAAATAAAATTTTAAATAAATAAAAAAAAGTAAAAAAAAAAAAACCCTTTAAAAGTTCTAGAGAATGGGCTGGCGAGATGGCTCAGCAGTCTAAAGCGCCTGCTTAGGCAATTGCAGGGTCCGCAGTTTGATCCCCAGCACCACATGCTGCACCAGCCCAACCCCCAGGGCAGGCTGAGCTGGCCATAATATAAATAAATAAGGAAGAAAGAAAGTTAGTTAGTTCTAAGGAACAAGGGCTTTCTCTCATGTTCTTTAGTTCCAGGGTTTTGTGTAACTCATGTCTGTGCTACATGACTTTCTAGTTACTGAAAGGAAATCATGTTCATTCAGAAATTTAGCCCCTGCTATGTGCCTGGCAGTAATGTGCCTGGAATACCTGGAATAAATAATGTCCTCTAGGGCTGGGGAGGTAGCTCAGTGGTCTAAGTGCCTGCCTGGCAAGTGCAAGGACCTGGGTTCGATCCCTGGTACCCCCGCTGTGCTGGCCACTGAAGTCTGGTGTGGTGGTGGTGCATGCCTGTAATCCCAGTGCCAGAGAGCCTGAGACAGGAGGATCACTGTGAGTCTAAGCTGAGCAGTGAGACCCTGTGCCAAATAAATAAATAAAAATTCTTTAATAAAATTAATTTTAAAAATTAATGTCCTCTACAGTGTTTTTTAATCAGGGTGGGTGCATCCATCTGGTGCTTAACAGAAGTCATTCACCAAAATGCAGGCCTGGAGTCCCTCCGCACAGGGCTGACTTCTGCGACTGGAACGGTTCTGGAAGCCCAGGGCCCAGCTACTCCCAGTCAGGTCTGTATCTCAGCAGTGTTCCACAGGCACTGGCACTCAGAACCATGGCAGTGGCTCAGATAGTCAGCCAGCTTTGAAAATCAGTGTCTCAAATACTTTTTACAGCATTTAAAAAAGTGCCAAGTGGACGGCACACAGACTTCTCTTTCCCATTGAAAGAAAAGCCATGCATAAAGGTCTCTCAGAGTGGAGTCCCCTGGATTCCCGCGTGATTGACTTGATGTACATGGAAGAAAATTGCATGGGCCGGCGAGATGGTTCAGCGGTCTAAAGCGCCTGCTTAGGCAACTGCAGGAACCGTGGTTCGATCCCCGGCACCACATGCTGCGCCAGCCCCAGCCCCAGGGCAGGCTGAGCTGGCCATAACATAAATAAGTAAATAAATAAAGTTAAAAAAAAAAAAGAAAATTTCATGTGATGTAATACTCTTTAAGCTCACTTTAATGAGGCTGTCTTCAGGGCAGCCCTAAAAGGTGGAAGACAACGTTTACTACTGTTGTAGTAAACTGTAACTGAGCATCTGTTGTTTCCCTTTCACCAGCCACAGCTTATGTATCTCCTCAATGACAGTGTTACCCAGTGACCACGACATACTGAGGAGAATTTCACTGGCGGTCACAGCCTTTTTTTTTTGTATGCAAAACATAAAGGAATACAAATGTAACAGACTCTGCCTAATGACTATCTTCTCAGTGTAATTTTGTTTACTATTGACATGTAGAATGTCAGTGCTCCATCTAATATTATTTTTATCAACACCTTGGCGAATGATAAATGACAAATAGGACTTTAGGGAAGAAAAGTCTACTTGTTGAGAAATGCAAGTCGCAAACTGCTTTTATTATATCCTATTCTCTAGTATCTGCTTTTACTGTACAGTATCTCGTCGGCTTAAGGTTGAACAACCCGCAACCAGCACTGATGTTAAACTCGCCTTGTTTCTAGATAAAAACCAAGATTAGGCATGCTTAGGAAAAAAGCAACACGTGAGCTTCTGGGGGACAACGCAAATGTCACTCCCATAACAATTCTTCTAGAACAGTAGCCATTTCAACCGAGTTTTTCCTTCAGGTTACAAACTGCAGAGCGAACAACCGCCAATATTTTACCCATGGTAGGTAATGCTGAGCCCCAGAGCCCGCGCCTTGGCTTTGTTCATCTGTGAGAACTGAAGAGAGTGCTGGGCTTTGGGTCATTTGGAATTTATAGGGTGAACTGTGAACCTCACAATCATGGAAACACAGGAGGAAGGTAAAATCCCGCCCCTGGTTCTGTTACTGTGTGCGCTTCCTTTTCGCTATTCCTGAGTTTCTGTAGCCTGCATGGATCATCCAGTGGGGATTCCCACCTCCTCTGAGCAGGGGCCCTGCCTTCAGCTGGGAACACACAGGACATGAGAAGCATCGCCCACAGGTCAAGGGGCTGCCGAGCCGCCTGAGGCCACTGTGCTGATGGCCCCTGCAGTATCACACTGTGCCCATGGCATTGGGGTGACACTGCACTGGGGTGACGCTGTGGCCTTCGTGTGCAACTTAGGGAGACGGGGACTTGGGAGAGGGCTCACCCTGGAGACCCCAGGTGGGGCAGCCTGCAGCACTGGAGCAGCAAGTAGTGACAGGGACTCGGGGTCCAAGGTTTCACCCAGGAGACTTGGGCCCCAGGGCTCCCCTGGGTCTGCCCTGGACCTGGGTGCAGTGACTGTGGGCCAGGGACCTCCTTTTGCCCTGGGGTCACTCAGTGGATAAGGACCTGTCACACGCACAAGGTCTTCAGTGTTAGGTTTTTTGACAGCTCAGTAAAGAGATAGGAAAGATAAAAGTGGCCTCTATTAGGGGCCAGCGAGACAGCTCAGCAGACTCATCACCTGCTTTGGCAAGCGTAGGGACCAGTGTTTGATCTACAGTGCCAAATGCTGCATGGGCCCCGCCCCCAGGGCACACTACGCGGGTCACCATGTCTGGGCATGATGGCACTCGGCTGTAATCCCAGCACTGGGGAGGCTGAAAGCAGGAGGATCACTATGAGTCCGAGCTGTGTAATGAGACCTTGTACCAAATACATAAAATGAAAACAAAAAAATAAAGAGGTCTTTATTAACTCTAAAGACAAGGAGAGAATCCGAGGCAAGACGGGGTGCGGGGATTCTCTGACCTGACCTTTCTCTGACAAAGAAGCTGAGACTTTTATGGACTTTTGGAGCTTGAAGGGCAGTTTTAATTACATACAAGGAGCTGATTTGGGTCTCCCCTGTGAGTGCCAGAAAGGTACCCAGGACTAGGGTGGGGGAGAAGGAGGAAGTGGTCATTGGGAAGATGGGCTGTTGCTTTAAGGGCTTCAGCCATGTTAGATGAGCACTGTCTTAGTTACTTTTTACTCGTGGCTGGGACAAGTACCCAACACTCAAAATGAAGGAAGGAAAGGTTTATTTAGCTCACAGTTATTGGAGGTTTCAGTCCATATTCGGCTGGCCCAAGGCTGAGTGGAATCGGGCAGAGAGCATCCAGTTCATGGCGGCAGAACAGCAAGAATCTCAACAGATGCAGCTGACCAACCAGGGCGCAGAGAGCAACAGCCAGTCTGTCTCTCTAGCTCTCTTTATATTATATTCAGGCTCTCTGCCTCAGCCTACCCACCTTAGGCCACACCAATAATCCCAGCAGTGCTCAGATCCATAGTCCCATCAGTACTAAAACACATAATCCCAGTGGATCAAGAGTCAAATAATCCCAGCAGCACTCAGACCCACAGTCCCATCAGCACTAAAACACATAATCCCAGTGGATTATGAGTGAGTGCCAGAAAGGTACCCAGGACTAGGGTGGGGGAGAAGAAGGAAGTGGTCATTGGGAAGATGGGCTGTTGCTTTAAGGGCTTCAGCCACGTTTGGGACTTGAGTCCCAAACTCCAGAAGTCCCCGCCCCATGATTGCATGAGGCTTTTGGGGGACAACTAGACACAAACCATAACAAGCACCATAATGATTCAGTAGTTCTTACTAGGGCCAGAACCTGTTATTCCCACTTTTTGGTTGTGATGAGGGAGTGGCATGTCTCTTAGACTGCTTTCCGCTGAATGGGGAGTGCTGTTTTGGGGGTGACGAGGTTTGACAGGATAATGGTTCACGCCCTTGTAGATGCTAGTGCCAGGTGCCTCGGCTGGGATGAGAAATTCATCGTTGCTGAAAGAATGAAGAAACCTTGAAAAAAGTTTAAAAAGACAAGCTGTTACGAGTACATAAGTCATTATCAGGAGTAAAGGACCCAGGAGAGGAAGCCAGAAGGGGGTCCATGATCCAAATGTGTCATTTCCCCATGACCATGGTGAGGGGGTGCAGTATCAATTTTTTTGGTTCCTGATGTTAGTGTTTTAGGGGCTTAGGGGAGTGGGTACCCTAGGCAGAGCCTCTAGTTAGAGCCAAGGGAAGGGGCTGAGGCCAAGGCAGGTGTAGCTCTAGGATGAGTTCTCTCTCTCCCACCCTCCCTCTCCCCATTTCTCTTCCTTTCTTTTATATTATGGCTGGCTCAGCGGCCCTGGGGGTGGGGCTGGTGTAGCATGTGGTGCCAGGGATTGAATCACAGTCCCTGCAGTTGTCTAAGAATGCCTAAGCAAGAGCTCTAGACTGCTGAGTCATCTTGCTGGCCCAAGGGTGAGTTTTATTTATTTATTTATTTATTTTTGCAGGACCAGGTTTTGAACTCACGACCTTGCACTTGCCAGGCAGGCACTTGTGCCACAGAGCTATCTCCCCGGCCCCGCAAGGGTGAGTTTTATGAGGTGAGTTTTTTTGTTTTTTTGGCTGTCCTTGCCCACTCTGAGGGTGGGGCTGGTGTGGCACGTGGTGCCAGGGATGCTTAAGCTTGCTTAAGCAGATGCTTCGGACCACTGAGCTATCTCACTGGCCCCATGAGGTGAGTTTTTAGAGAAGCCCACTTACCTCTACTACTCTAGATCCACTGACTATAGCGCATCTTGATCTTTTTCAGTGCCCGTGTTTGTTGAGCCACCATCTATGAACCATGTGTTAGGGGCCAAGGATGTAACTAGGGGCCAAGGAGGTAACTCCATGGCACAAGTGCCTGCCTGGCAAGTCAAGGTTGTGAGTTTGAACCCCGATCTCACCAAAAAAAAAAAAAAAAAAAAGAATATGTATTTACAACCCTGGGAATGTATGTTAAATGAGAGGAGCCACTGAGCTTAAGTACAGGAATATTATATGGTGAGTAGGGGTTTGAAGTGTCCCAGAGTATGTTGTCAACAAGGGAAGAGGGAGGTAGGAGCTGGCTATGAATTGAGGTTGGGTCATAGATGAGCACTGTGGTGAGAAAGGTGAAAGAGAAATGGAGCTTCTGGAGATCTCTCCCTACGAGAGCTGTGGGACATGTTGGGATTACAAGGCAATCGTGAGTGGAGAACCGTGTCTGGAGCCAGCAGGGAGTGGGGCTGGTGAAGGGTCACGCAGGTCGGCCATCAACACCCACTGTGGAGACTGTAGAGCTAATACAGTGACCTGAAAGCTCAGGAAGAACACTGTACGTACGTGGCCCTCGTGTCAACAAGAAATAGTGTCCCACCTGAGATGTCCACTGAGACTTGGGGCTCTGACAAAGATACCTCAGTGGGGGCCATGGACCCACAACCTTGTTGTTTCTCTCCAGTGGCAAGACTGATCAGGTCAATGATCGATGAATCTGGCTGCAGCGAGTTTTCCTGTGAGGACAGGGAACCGGATGGCTTACCTGCTCTCCAACAGACACATGTCCAGTGACCTTCAAGTTTATAGAGGGAACCAGGTCCTGGTGGTGGCTTCAGGCTGGGGCAGACCCATGCCCAGTCTCCTTCTTCACTGTACTTAAAACATGATCCAAGAGGACCTTAGGTGGCACCATTTTTTTTAAGGTCAGTGTCACATTGCCAAGGTCCTGCTTTCATGGGAGTCCTACATGTCACAGTCAAAAGCTGGCAACTACATACGGTTCATTTTGTGTCTCTATTTTTTTAAAATTTAATTTTGTTTAAACCTCATTTATTTGTGTTATAGCCAGCTCAGCCTGCCCTGGGGATGGGGCTGGCGCAGCATGTGGTGCCAGGGATCGAACCGCGGTCTCTGCAGTTGCCTAAGCTTGCCTGAGCAGGTGCTTTAGATTGCTGAGCCATCTCGCCAGCCCTATTTTGTGTCTCTATTATTGAAGACACAGAAAATCAGATTAAGTAAGTTTCCCTGTGGGCTTGGAGGGCTGAGATCTGTCTTTCAAGATCGGCTTGGTTGTCAGGAGCAGATCAGGATGTAAAATAGGCATTGATAGCAATAGTGTCTTCTGGAGAATCTGGGTCTACATCAGCATGCTTAGTTGGGAGTAATACATTTAATTATTAAATTTTATTTGAGTATTAAGCACCTTGAAATATAGAGTAGGACCAGAGAACTACTGTTTCTTACCAACCATGGATGTTCTGGCAGTTCACTCCCTACGGAATGTTAACAGACAGCAGTTATACTTTTACAGAGAACATGTGGCATCGGTGGTCATACATAGTGGTGCGGTGTAACAGTCACAGTGAAATCTCCATTTTAGCTAGCACACATGTCATATAAGTTTTCATTAGAAAACCATCATTTGACTGATGACCTCATGTTAGTTTGTAATAACTTCTTATTACAAATATCTGGAGCACAATTGAAAGGCATAGGAGGTGGGGAGATAGCCCCATGGCACAAGTGCCTGCCTGGAAAGTGCAAGGTCATGAGTTCAAACCCTGGTCCTGCCAAAAAAAAGAAAAGAAAGGCATATGTTTAAATCTGAAAGAAAATACTATAAATAATCTCATTTTTATATTAAAGAATACCACACATTTGGAAGGCGTGAATACCTTTACACCATGATATTAGCAATAGCAAACTGTCACCGATTTGCTTTTCAGTTTAGATTTATACCAAGAGCATCTTTTAGGAGAAAACTTTATTCTCAAGCAAACTGGCTGCCCACATCCCACTAACTCCGCTATTACTGGGGTCACAGTGACCACCTGGGGGACTGTCTCTGGCCCACGGCTTTGGGAACACTGAATGCTGTCGGGTTTGCAAGGCGGCTGGGTGACGACTGACAAAGCTGTATTGGGGGTCTAAAGTGGTTTTTTTTTTTTTGGTGGTACCAGGAATTGAACTCAGGACCTTGTGCTTTCCAGGCAAGTGTTTATTCCACTGAGCTATCTCCCCAGTCCCTGGGAGCTAAAGTCTTAACAGGCTTTTCCCTTACACTGGCAGTTAAAGTCCTGGGGCCAAGACTCAGAGACCGGTGACCTCCTCAATCTGCAGCTTTCTTGGATTCCATCATAAACACTTTCTTCTTTCCCTCTCTAGTGGCTTTGAACATTTTTGCTTAAAATGTCCCTTCTCTCTATAGTAGCGCAATGGTCTGGGTCCAAGGAGGCCTGACCTCTTCCCTGACTCCCGACCAGCCCTCCTTCCTATAGGCTGCCAGCTTCACTTTTATCCCTGGCTATACTTCCATCCTGCATTTTCTGTACTATGAAACACTTTCTGAATAAATTTTATCAACGGAGACAAATTTATTCCTGTAGGAAGCACGGGATGGGGGAGGGGACTCAGAATCCCCCAGACTCAGAGTCCCAAGGGCCTGTGTGCTGTGGGCTGTCCTCACCTGCCCTCAGCTCGAGCACCTGACAGCAGAGGGAGTTGGCACACACTGCCAGGGAAGGATGTGCCATTAGCTGGTCCCAGATCGCGCTTTGTCCCAGAGTGAGAAACCTGGAGGAAAAAGAGACTGTGGTTGCAAGTTGCTGGGACAGGTAGGTGCAGGGCAGCCTGGTGGGCAGAAGAGAGAAAGGTGGGGAGCAAAGAAAGCCATGGAGGACTGAGAGCCAGTGGTCTCCTCAGGGTGGAATGTCAGATGCAGGAAGAGGTGACGGTGAAGTGGAGAAGTTGATCGAGTCATGTGTTTCCATTGCCCTGAAGCGTTCCTGGTAGTGGACTGAAAATATTCGTGGAGTGGGGCCGGCCAAGTAGCTCAGCGGGTTAAGGTACCTGCAGGCAGGTGCAGGGGCCGAGGGTTCCATCCCTGGGCTTGTGGAGCTGGCTCTGCCCCCGGGGCGCGCTGAGATGGCAATTGAGACTGGCTGTGGTGGCGTGCGCCTGCAATCCTAGATCTTGGAAGGCTGTAAATGGGGGGATCAATACGAGTCTGATCTAGTAGTGAGACCCTGAACACCCTGTAAACCCTTCCCTAAAATTAAAAAAAAAAAAAAAAAAAAAGAAAGAAAGAAAAAACATATTCGTCGAGTGAATAAATGAGTGAACACGCGTCCTCGCAGACCAACACTCTCACCCGCACAGCACAGACTGCTGTGGCTTCTGTGTCACCCAGAGATCCACTGGTAAGGGTTTGGTCCACGGGGGTGGCAGCACAGGCAGGTGCTACGGACCTTTAGGAAGTGGGGCCTGCCCCACCCATTGTCTACTGCACCCCCTCCCCCCACTGCACCGTCTCATGTGTCCTCCCTGCCTGGCTCTGTCCCTTGAGTCCCCAGGGTCCTGCAAGCTCATCCTCACAGGCGCAGCCCCGCCCTGTTGTGTCCTCTCTGCCCGTCCCCAGCTCCTGGATCCACCCTCGTTGAGGTCCCTGGGCGTGGGCCTCAGACTGGCCTTGAGCTCACTTTGTAGCCCAGGCTGTTCTCTAACTTGCAACAATCCTCCTGCCTCAGCCTCCTGAGAGCTGGGATTATAGGTGTGCACCACAATGCCTAACTAGTTTTTTATTTTTATTTTTAATTTAGTGCAGGGTGTATAGGGTCTCACTGCACACATCGGACTTGCAGTGATTCTCCTGTTTTCAGCTTCCCAAGAGACGGGATTACAGGTGTGTGCCACCACACCCAGTCTCAGTTGCCATCTCAGTGTGCACCGCAGGCTGGGAATGGAGCCTTGGACCCCTGCGTCTGCCTAAGCAGGTGCTTTAATCCGATGAACTATGTGGCTGGCCCCAACAATGCCTAGTTAGAACAAAATGACATTTTGCTTTAAAGAAAAGGATGACATTAAAGAAGATAACTGTAATTCTCTACTATTATTTGTCTCAAGCACCATTACTCCCTGCACGCCTTTCACTGTGAGGCCAGGCCGGAAGCGCACGGCCTCTCTGGGGCTGCTTCTCTGTCCGCCTCAGATACCCGGACAGCAGCACCTGGGAGGGCTGCGAGGAGGAGCGTTCCCCATGCTCTGTGTCTCTTTTATGTGTGCAATTAGATTTACAACTCCCGGTTTACTCGCTTTTTAGTCCTTCTTTCTGGAGGAGCAGGGTGTGAAGATGCTTCAACTTGCATTTCTGTACTGCAGAGATTTTCGATGTGTTTTGGGGTTGTTTTGGCCGCTTGTACTTCTGAGAAGAGTCTGTTCCTTTCATTGCCCCTTTTATCCAGGCCCTTTTATTTGGGTGGGCTCAAGTTTCTTGTTTGTTTGTTTACAGAACTGGGGATTGAACTCAAGTCCTTGTGCTTGCCAGGCAAGCGCTTATTCTACTGAGCTATCTCCCCAGCCCTAGGGTGGGCTCAAGTTTCTGAGCTCTTTACCTGTTCCGGTGCGATTGCGCAGTGCGAGGAGGACCTCCTGCCCGCCCCGCAGCGTCTCTTCACCACGCAGGCCGCTTCCTCGGGGGCGTAGCCCTTTCCTCGACGTGCTCCTGCGTGCTGATCCTGCGCATTTTCTCTTGTGAGCTGGGGCTCTGTTTCAAAATTTCACGCCTGTGCCTTGTCTTCAAGAGTTTTCCCCATTCAGGGCTAGGGAGATAGCTCTGTGGCACAAGTGCCTGCCTGGCAAGTGCAAGGTTGTGAGTTGAAACCCCGGTGCTGAAAAAAAAAAAAAAGTTTTCCCCATTTTATCTTCCCCCATTTTATCTTCCCGCAGGTGAAGTGTCTCTGTTCTAACGCTGAATCTTCGACTCGAGTTGATTTGATGTTAGTGCAAGCTGAGCAGCGTGGCTCTGCACTGAGTCTTCGGCTTCTGCGTGGCTAATTCTTCCAGTACCCTCTGTCAAAGGGCCTAATTATCCCCAGCCTAGGGTGCCGGCCCCTTTGTCCAGGGTCAAGTGGCTGAATGGGCCTTGGGTTGTTTTTTCACCCGCTATTGTGCTTCATTCATCCACAGTTTTTTTTTTTTTTTGGCAGGACCAGGGTTCGAGCTCACGACCTTGCACTTGCCACGCAGGCACTTGTGCCACGGGGCCATCTCTCCAGCCCCCCACCCACAGTTTTGAGAGAGAAAGAGAGCAAGAAATGTCATAATTTACCTAACTTTTTTTACAGTACACAGTGTAGTTTTTTAATATATAAATATATATTTTTTAATGTTTTATTTATTTATTTAAACTGCCGGCTCAGCCTGCCCTGGGGGTGGGGCTGGCACAGCATGTGGTGCCTGGGATGGAACCACAGTCCCTGCAGTTGCCTACGCTTTCCTAAGTAGGCGCTCTAGACCGCTGAACCATCTTGCTGGCCCCACAGTTTAGTTTTTAATTTCATTAATTATTGCTGTTATTTATTTATTTTTGTCTTTTTGAGACAGGGTCTCAAAACCTGTCTGCCTGCACTTGCCAGGCAGACACTTGTGCCACAGAGCTATCTCCCTAGCCCTGAATGGGGAAAACTCTTGAAGACAAGGCGCAGGCATGAATTTTTGAAACAGAGCCCCAGCTCACAAGAGAAAATGCACAGGATCAGCACGCGGGAGCACGTTCGAGGAAAGGGCTACGCCCCCGAGGAAGCGGCCTGCGTGGTGAAGAGACGCTGCGGGGCGGGCAGGAGGTCCTCCTCGGACTGCGCGCTTGCACCGGAACAGGTGAGCCTTGAGCTCACTTTTGTAGTCCAGGCTGGTCTGGAGCTCACACGGATCCTCCTGCCTCAGCCTCCCAAGTGCTGGGATTACAGGTGTGCGCTACCACAACCGGCTCTTTATTTATATTTTAAAATTTTTTTGTTTGTTTAGTATAGGATCGACAGGGTCTCACTATGTAGACTGGACTTGTAGTGATTCTTCTGTTTTCAGCCTCCCAAGCGCCGCCATGCCCAGTCTCGGTCGCATCTCAGCAAGCCCTGGGGGATAGGGCCGTCATGACAGGCCTATTTTTTATCATTATTTTTGTTTAGCTGTTGATTTTTTATATGCCTAATTTATAGTAGTCTTTATCAAAGGTGCATATGTTAAAAAATGGGAAAATTCACAGTGCAGATAGGGTTGGTGCTGTTTGGAGACCCAGGCACCCACTAGGGGTCTTGGAATCTCTACTTTGTGGAGGGGGTTCTGTGGTTTTCGATTTTGTTTTTTTTTTTTTAAAGACAAGGTCTTGATCTGTAGTCCAGGCTGGCCTTGAACTCCCAGGGATCCTCTTCCCTCAGCCTCCTGAGCACTGGGATTGCAGCCCTGGGCCACATCGTTCAGTCAGCTCTGCGGTTTCGTGATTGTGTCCTGGAGTTACATAGACAGACTCAGGGCTGCAAGATTAAGGCGATTTCACAGTTGCCATGGAGGAGGCCCAGATTTACACGTAGGAAGTAAAGCCCACAGTGCTAAGGGGGAGCTGCAGCGCCCGTTGAGCCGTGCACAGATGCAGGGACAGAGTTACCTTCCTGGGCTTGGGCTCCGGGCCCGTCCAGGGCGGTTCCTGTATCGCACCCTGAAGGTCGCCACCGCTCAGAGCTCGATCACTGTGGGAACCTCCGTGCCGCTGAGGCACAACTTGTCCTGGTTCAGAGAAACCCCGCGTCTGCGCTGCGTCCCGGGACAGGCTCCCTGAGCGCCGTGTTTCCGGGGGCGGTGAGCGAGGAGGACGCCGCTGGGGAGAGGGAGCCAGGCAGCCTCTGCGCGGGATTCAGGGAGACGAAGTGACCAAGAGCGCCCGGTGCGGAGGCAGCGTGCAAGGTCAGCGGGAGCGGCTGTTGGGGTCTCAGGCCCAGGGTAGTGCAACGGGAGGGCACGAATCCCTGTTTACTGGGGGTTTCATTTCTACCTCTGCCAACTTGGTGCCGGTCTTTCTGCCTGGATTCTGGTGACGCGGATCAGCTTATCGCTCCCATTGGTTGTAGGAGCAGCCAATCAGCATCGCTGTAGTTAGGTTATAAAGTCTTGCACAGACCACCGGGCACAGTCGCGTCACTCTCAAGGATGGTGGTGCTCTCGCTCCGAACGCTCCTCCTGCTGCTCTCGAGGGTCCCGGTCCTGAGCGAGACGAGTGCACGGCGGAGGGAGGCGAGCGACGGTGGAGGAGGTTGCGGTCTCACGGCCCCGCCCGCAGGCTCCCACTCCCTGTGCTACTTCGACACGCTCGTGTCCCAGCCCTGCCGTAGGGACCCGCGCTTCATCTCCGTGGGCTACGTGGACGGCACGGAGATCGTGTGCTTCGACAGCGACGCTAAGGATCCGAGGATGGAGCCGCGGGTCCCGTGGATGGAGCGGGAGGATCAGGAGTATTGGGACCGGGAGACGCGGAGAGCCAAAAACAATGAGCTAACCGACAGCGTCTGTCTCCGGACTGCGACCCGCTACTTCAACCAGAGCCTGGATGGTGAGTGACCCCGGCCGGGTGGGGGCTGGGCCGATGACTGGGGGGTGAACTGACGGCAGGGGGTGGGGGGCAGTCTCTCACACCCTCCAGAGGATGTACGGCTGCGAAGTGGGGTCAGATCGGTGCTTCCTCAGCGGTTACTCGAAGTCGGCCTACGACGGCAAGGACTACATGGCCCTCGACAAGAACCGGAGCTCCTGGGTCGCGGCGGACACTAAGGCTCAGATCTCACAGAGCAAGTGGGCGGCGGTCCGTAAAGTAAAGCAGGAAAGGGCCTACCTGGAGGTGGAGTGCGTGGAGTGGCTCCGCAGACACCTGGAGAACAGGAATGAGACCCTGCAGCGCGCAGGTACCCGGGCCATGGGGACCTCCCCATCTGCGCTCTGCCTGGGGCAGCTGCTCCAGGGAGGAAAGTGGGACCCTGCCCACCACACTGCAGCCTCTCCCATCACGGAAAGAGCGCGCCTGGGATTTCCCAGCTGAGAGCAGATCGCTGTCCTGAGCCCCCTTCTCTCAGGAGAGGAAGAGTCTGTCCCAGCATGGAAGGGGAGACCCCTGAGGTGCCGCTCACCCTGCCCTTCAGGAGGCAGTGACCCTGACCTCTCTCAGCCTGTTCCCTGCCCCACACCCCGGGTCTTTTTTTTTTTTTTTCTAAAGTTTATTTTATTTTGTTAAACCTCATGTATTTGTTTGTGTTATGGCCAGCTCAGGCTTGGGGGCAGGGGAGCGCGCAGCATGTGGTGCCTGGGATCGAGGCGTGGTCCCTGCAATGAGCCTAAACTTTCCAACGCACGCGCATTAGACCGCTGAGCCATCTCACCAGCCCACTTGGGGTCTGTAGAGGTCTGATTTCACCTATGCAGATATCTCAGTTTCCATCCCTAAGGATAGAACTCCCATTCCCTCCCCAGAGACCTGGAGCCTCCTCCCTTGGGCCCACTGACTGTCTGAGGATTAGACTATCCCAGACTCCTTGTCCAGCCTGGTCTGTGGGGTTTACAGTCTCCCTAACCCTCCTTGCCCTGTCTGTTCTCAGGTGGTCACGTGACCCTGCTGCAGTGGCCCAGGAAGAATGCCAAGTGCCTGAATGTTCCCCTCTTTCCTCAGATCCCCCAGAGACACACTTGACCCACGACCCCATCTCCACAGAAGAGGTCACCCTGAGGTGCTGGGCCCTGGGCTTCTACCCTGAGGAGATCACCCTGACCTGGCAGAAGGACGGGCAGGACCTGACCCAGGACATGGACCGGGTGGAGGCCAGGCCTGATGGGAGTGGAACCTTCCAGAAGTGGGTGGCTGTGGTGGTGCCTTCTGGAGAGGAGCAGAGTTACACGTGCCATGTGCAGCATGAGGGGCTGCCTGAGGCCCGCACCCTGAGATGGCGTAAGGAGGGTGCTATTTATGGCTGTTATCTAGGGGATCCCCAAATGTGCTCCCACGTGGAGTCTGTCAGAGGTGCTGGATGTGGGTGTGTGGCACTAGGTGGAGGGAATGATCGTGGATCACTCTGCTGAGGGGGTCAGTGCCATTCTGGATGCGGCTGCATGGGTTAAGGAAGACAGCAGGCCCAGCCTGGGTGTCAGTGGGATCTACCGATAGGCTTACATCCTGAACACGGGGGACGTAAGGCTTGCTGCCTGCTGTGCCATCGACTGTTTCTTCCCTGAGCTGTCTCTGCCAGGCCTCCCTGCCTTAAAGCCTCCTGGCTGTGGACTGAACCCCTGCTAACTGTGAGCTGAAATAAGCCTTTCCTCCTTTAACCTACAGGTATGGGGTATTTTGTCCCAGCAATGTGAAAGCAACTGAGGACATGAAAGTAAGGCTGAGGGGGAGATGACGCAGGTGCCCTTGTCTGGTCAGCAGTCTTTCTGTGGACCCACAATGGGCTAGGCTTGAGAGCTTGGTTCAGGACCCCTTAGTCACGGTGTCATTGCTAGGACACAACACCTGATACCTGCAAATTAAAGGAGAAGTTTCTTTTGGCTCCCAAGTCTGTAGAGGTTTCAGTCAGAAGTCACCATGTTCCAGGCAGCACTGCAGGGCAGAGGGGCTGGCGCTGCAGAGCTGCTCACAGCCAGACAGACAGGAGGCAGAGAGCAGGGGGAGCCCAGGAGGAGAGCAGCCCTAGGGGCCACAGCCCAGCGGCCCTGCTCTTCCCCTCACCCAGCTGATCAAGTCAGCGCTGAGCCCCACAGCGCAGTCACTTCCACGTTCCCCACCTCTGTGTGAGGCTTTGGGGTCCATCAAGATCCCAAAACTAACAGCTGTTCACCTCGCTTTCCTTTCTCTCCACCTCCCTTCCCTTTCCAGAGTCGACTCCTCAGCCCCCCAACCTCATCCTGGGGGTTGTGGCTGCTGTGATTCTCCTTGTAGCCACGGTCATTGGATGTATGGTTGCTTTCGTGATGTGGAGGAGGAAGCCAGCAGGTAGGGGTGGGGCCAGCATCTCCACTTCACCCCCAGAAAGTGTAGCCCCCACACTGTGGGACGCTCCATGCTCATAGGTATTTGCCCGGCCTGCAGCCCTGACTCTCACCCTGTTGTGAAACAGGGACAGTGAAGGACAGATTTGTCACCTGAGGGCTGTGGAGATGAGGACCTGATTCCCAGCAGTCAGAGGCACAGGGGAAGGTCCCTGCTGAGGACAGAGCTCCAGGAGGGCTATTGGTGCAGGTCCTGAACCTGTCATTTCCTTGTGCCTCCTGATTCTTCCCTGGGTCTACATCCCAGTTCTGGAAACTTCCTTGGGGTCCAGGCTTGGGCAGTTCTTCAAGGCTGTCATGGCCCAGCCTCCTCCCTGGCTTCTTACAAGGCATTTGCTTCCCACAGGGCTGAAAGGAGGGAGCCACACTGCAAGTAAGTAGGGGGCCCTGATTCCTGACAGCCTTGGGATCATAGTCAGAAGCCATGGGGATCCCTGTTTTTCATCCCTCCTTCATCATGTCTGCCGTGGCCTCTGCTGGTATCGTGTTATTTTTTCCACCCAGGTCGTGACAGTGCCCATGGCTCTGATGCATCTCTCATGACTTTGGAAGGTGAGGCCCAGAAGGCCTGAAGTGTGGGGTGAGGCTATGGGCACAGCACGGTCCCTGTCTGCAGCTGCCCTGGGTGAACAGTGGCTCCTCTGTCAGCGTTTCTTAGCACACGTCCGCTGTACACGATGCTCGCTCCCCAGGGAATCCGTGTGCACAGAACCCGTCTCACCTTTGGCCTCTCCCTGCCCCCGCTCTACCCGCCTCCATCTCTAGTTCCCCTCTGTGTGCAGAGCCTCTCTTTCCTGCAAGCAGTGGGTTCTTCAGAGTGGTGACTGTGGAGCCCTGGCCGAGTCTATGACTCCTCTGTCCTGCAGATGAGACAGCTGCCCTGGTGGTGACTGAGCCACGCCCGACTTCTCCAGCCCAGGCCTTGAG
Source organism: Capromys pilorides (assembly GCA_004027915.1). Lineage (NCBI taxonomy): Eukaryota > Metazoa > Chordata > Mammalia > Rodentia > Capromyidae > Capromys > Capromys pilorides. The sequence continues at coordinate 41,654 of PVKN010001512.1, forward strand.
ACCTCAAGAACACCCGCATCCCCTCCCTGGAAAGACTTCTGAGTGCGTCCACGGTCCTGTTGGCGTCAGGGAGGAGGTGGAGAGCGCAGCCCGGCCCTGGCCGCCAGGACTCCTGTCCCCACGCTGACCCGCGTCCCCTTCTTCATCAGTGTGGAGGACTACCTGGGCGACTGTCCTTGAAAGAAGAGCAGTTTTCTCCATTCTGGCCGAGCATGACCCTACTTCCATGGGTTCCTATGTGCAGAGCTGGCTAAGACTTTTCCTTATCCCTTCAGTTGGCTTTAAGCAGTGTGTATCAGTCCAGCTGAGATGTCGATGGTAGTCTTTGAAGATGGCAGTTGTGTTTCCCTGGATGCCCCCTGTCTGCTGCTCCACTGTCATCTGGGATCAAGAGCCTGAAGACAGAGGCTATGACATCCTGGGGCTTGAAAGATTGTACATCAGAGCTGAAGCACATCCCTGGAAACATTAGGTGCTATCTCAATTGTGCAATACAGATTACTACCTGCATATGGCCCTGTTTCAGCCCTGGATCAAGGCCTTTGTCTTGGATAGCCATTCTGTGGCTGGATTTAGGACTTCTTGGCTCCTGGGCTCTAAATATGCCTAATGTCTTTATTCTCACCATGGGTTTCACTAGAAGTGGTAGACTGGAATTAACTAGAATGGATTCCAATGACTTACCCATGGGATTACAAATACAAACTTCCTGGACCGAGGCGAGGACCAGAAAAGGTCTCTATAGTTGGTGCTCAGTGTGGCTGGAACACACAACCTTCTCGGAACAACAACCAGAATCAGGTGCTGGCAACCCACTGGACGTTATGGGACCAGTGCAGAGGTCAGAGGCAAGCAGAAAACAGGAGTGTTTTCTTCCAGGGTAGCAGTGGGGCAAGCTCACTGTCTGCAGAAGAGAAAAAATTTAGTTTATTGATTATAAAATTGTCAGGTGATGCAAACATTCAGGTGCTATCTAAGCAAATTTTTAATTACTCTATGCCATGGCTGCATTCTCTCCTTTTTCCAAAGCTGGTGCACTTGACCTCATCTCAGAGTTTGGGATAAAAGCTGCAGCTTTTCTGTAGCTAAAACCCAACATTAGAAAATCCACCTGTGAACTCTAGCCACATAAAACCTAGTGAAGGTGGCTGTGTCCTTGTAACAGTGGCAGGTTACCATGACAAAACTCTGTGCTTGGGTTGACAAAATGCCTGTGAATAAGGTAACGAAAGGCAGAAGGCCTCAGATGGAACTGTAACCGAAGAATGAGAGCACCGCCAAGGGCTGCTGGAGCCTCCAAATGGGCTGCTGGAGCACAAGGAAGCTTGTTTAAAAAGTGCAGATGATCGGACCTGTTCACTTTTGCAGGATGTTCATAAGGAAATGCAAACCTTTTCCAATTTATTCACACACTCAGCTTTGCTCTCCACACCCAGTGCAGAGGATAATGCCTCTGAGACTGTGCCTCCTGTGGTCTCTTCCTCCCTCAGGTGACAGTGGCAGCTCAACAATAACCTTCCTTCTTCCCCTCCCAGAAGAAAAGCCACGGTACAGTGTGGTGAGAAAGGCCTTGACCTTTTTGCTCTGAAAAGACTCCAGGCAGCATTTACTAGACAGTGGACCCCAAGCTCCTAACGCTCTTGCTTGTCTGGATAGTATTAATTCATTTTCAAACACTGCCAGGTGGTGTCTCTCATCTTGCCCATGTGTCTGTCCCCCACACATTTCCTACATTTGAATCACAAATAAAATTTATTTTTATTTTTTTCACAATTAAAAATTGATGTGTTTTCTTTCTTGCCTTAATGAAAAGTTCTGCTAAGTTGTCATGGCGGCAAGCCAATATGGCACCGGCCACTGGAGGCCACGTGCTATGCTCTGCCTTCCTCCTCCCCTGGTCAAATTACAACTTCCTACTTTTCACAGTATCCTGTTTCCTTGTTCCCATTTCCTGCCCAATCAGGGCCAAATCACCATGTGCCACGTCATGCATACTGTCCTCTGAGCCCCACCTTGATCCTGGCCCTATGTAGTCTTCGTTCCTTCAGGCAGGCCCTCGGAAGCTCCACTCTTCTCTTCTTTACCAGTGGTCTTTCCTGTGCCCACAATAAAGGCCTCTTTTATCTTTCCTATTTCTTTTTTTTTTTTTGTCTTTTTGAGACAGGGTCTCACTATGCAGTTCAGGCTGGCCTTGAGCTCACTTTTGTAGCCCAGGCTGGTCTCAAACTCGCACCAATCCTCCTGCCTCAGCCAGGGCTTGCTCTTATGCTCATGGTAGTCCCTTGCTTTATTTCCCTCATCCACAATACTGTCCCCAGATTAACAATCCAAAATTTTCATCAGATGCTTCTCTCTACTCCTACCAGGCCTTAATCCAATGAGACCCCTCTGATGATGACAATAACTCCTCACCCCGATATGCAGATTCCAGGCCCCATGATGTCACTGGCCATCAGGAAGTAGCCAGATGATCTCTTCACCCTTTTTCTATCCAATAGAGTCTGGAATGATAGGTCAAGACTCAAGGTTTCCCAGGCTTTCTGCCCCAAACACTCCTGGTTCAGTACACTGGCCTCAGTCCACTTCCCCTTGGCCCCATGCAATGAGCCAAACCACAAGGAAGAAAAATGACCCCACCTTCGATCCAGCTGCTCCAGCCCATGGTCTCCCTCTACCTTCACCTACAATTCAGGTGCTCCAGCCTGCAAACATCTTCCCCTAAGAACCCCATGAAAGCTGCTGACCCCTTTTGTTTGGGGCTGTTTTAGACCACTAGACAGACAGCCCACTTGCTCCCACCTCCAATAAATCTTGTATCAGAGTGCCTGGTCTGGTTGGCTGCATGGGTTTATACCTAACAGTAACTGTTATAGATTGGATCAGACAGAAAAACACCCAGAAAATAATTTGTTTATAAAACCAGAGTGCACTCAGTTGTGTTTGGCCAAGCTGAATTATATTAACCCTTTTACATTTTTTTGAAGTTTGTATTCATAAGTAGACTAGTCAGAACTTTTTGTAGGCTAATTAATATAGCTCTCTGGTAATAAGGCTTAGAAGGAATAAAACCTTTGTATATTATATTGTTTTAAGAATTTGAACAACTATGTGCTATTTTCTTTCTTTTCTTTTGTGGTTGGCTCACTGCCGTGGGGGTGGGGTTGGCGCAGCACATGGTGTAGGGTGTTGAACTGCGGTCCCTGCACTTGCTTAAGGTTCCCTAAGCAGGCACTTTAGATTGCTGAGCTATCTCGCCAGCCCACCATTTTCTTTCATTTGGCCTCAGGCTCAGTCACCTCTATACCTTGTGTCCTCTCAGACTTTCTTTTACTTCTAACAGCATTTGTGGAATTCCCTCAGTAAAACCTAACATATTTTGGGCCAGTATTGAACAGTCCTTACATCTTGAGAGGCTTTTAAAGATTTTTTTAAGGCCCCAAATTGCCCCGGTGGCCTGTTCATAGTCTTTATTTGCATTGCTAAAGAGCAAACATAATGCTATATTCTCAGATGCTTGTGGAAGAGGAGCCTGTGTGCAGACTGCCCTGTAATCTAGCAAGGAACTGAGGATGAGGCTCTCAGGAGCCCTGTAGAATGCGGAGAAGATGGGATGGAGTGTCAGCCTCAGGACGCTGGCCCATGGCCATTGCATCAAGTTTCTTTGTTCGTGTGCTTCCTTAGGATGTCAGCTGCCTCCTAGGATCTGCACAAGGTCTCGCTCCCAGCAGCACATCTCCTGTAACCCCTGGCCTTCCAGCTGCCTAGTTCTGCAGCGACCTCCTGTAGCTTCACACTGAGATGGAGATATTGACCTGATGATAGGCACGGGCAAGATGTTCTACGTCTTGGGAGGCCATACGGAGAGCTCCCAAAGTGGACTCCAAGAATCCCAGTGTAAGGGGTCTCTGGACTCAAGTGATCCTCCCTCCTCAACCTCCCAGGGAGCTGAGACTATAGGCACACACCACCATGCCTGGCATGGCCAAAGGAAGGAGAATGGGAAGCCGCTTCTCTGCCAATGGGCCCCCAATGGCTGGCCATGACCACATGGTTCCCTCTATATCCCAGGTCCTGTGCAACCACCATTGCCTCCACCCCCTCTGTGGATGCCACCCAGAGGGGACCACACTGGCATTTTGGACCCACTGATCAGCTTCAGAAACTTTTGAAGATGCACACCATGAAGGGGTCTCTTTATTTTCTTCCTGATCTTTCCATTTCCCTGACTGAGGGAGTGGTGGCTGTTTTGACAATCACTGCCATGCACTGGGGTTCCAGGGTAGCTTTCACCAAACTGCATTGTGAAATGATGTTTGGAGCAGATGCTTCTCCCCTCTCATGGGCCCTTCTCAGATTTTGCCTGGTCTCTCCCAACCCTGTGCCGAGGTTTTCTCCTGCAGAAATGATTGATTATGCCTGGAGATATCTTGCAGCAATTTTGGAAGAGAATGGGTCCTGAACGGGACCCCTGCCTGTTTCCACAACATAAGCAGCAGCGGCACACATCCCTGCTCATTGAGAGAGTCTGCCCCATTATCCTGGCTGTGAGGAGCAGCTGAAGCTGGAGATCCCTCAGGCCCGGCCTCAGGAACCGAGCGCCTGAGGCCAAGCACCTACCCAAGCTGCTCTAGTCTCAGGGCGCTGGGCCCCTGAGACCAGCTAGGCAGATAGGCTATTAGCCGGAGAGTTTTCAGGTGATACTCAGCTTCCCAAGTGTAGAAATGAGTGCACTGAAGCTGTTGGAATCTCTGCCCCTCCTACTCTTCGTTCCTTCCCATCAGAAGAAAGGGCTCCGTACTGCCTCAGCCTTCTGTATTCTGACTCCTGCCATCTTTTCTCCATCCTCTCCCCATCCTGACCCTGCAAACATCCAGAGCTGTGGAGGATGAGGCATTCGGTGCCTGAGCAGGGATCCAGAGAGTGAGGAAGTGCGTCAGGTCACAGGTAAGAGGCGACTGCCAGCTGTGTGCGCACAGAGAGAAACTGGCTCAGGAGAAGCCACAGGCAGAGACAGCCCTAGCAGAAACCAAAGAGGGAAAAGCCCAGAGAAGCCAAAGCGAAAGAGGTGTTAAATTTATCACACGATCAAGCAGGTTCTCAGAAACCACAAGTGTATATGCACAAATCCTCGTTCTATTACTTCCGTTCTAGTATTAATTTAAATACTTACTGTTCTTTTGTGGACCTGGATCAGGAAGTGTCTCAAGAGTTGTGCATCTACTGAGATGACCACAAGGGATTCCACGCAGAATACTATTTTAAAACCAAGATTCCAGCCAAAAAGCAACAACAAAGCAACAGCCCTCTCCACTCCCATAGAGCTTGGGCCCTCTAGCTTTGCTCAGTTGGATAAAGAATGAACTGTGTGTGGCCAGGGGAGACCTTCCCCACTAAGGGAGTGGTTTGTTGTGGCTTTAGTTTCACAGCTTTCCAAGGTAAAAGTGAGAACACTGACTGTATCCCAAGCAGGAGCTTCTGTCTCTTCAGCTCACAGAAGCTTTGCCGCATCTTAGGTCTGAACTTCTGCTCTCAGGGAGCAGAATTCTACTCTCTCTCTCTCCCTTGAAATTGGTGTTAGAAGAAGGCAGATGGGTGGGGGTCTCTGGACGGATTTCAGCCTATCTGTCGCTGACCTCCAAATCCGAAATAGCCTTGGACAGTTCCGATGTCTTCATGAAGCTGTCAGTTTTAATAGCCTAAGAGAATTAAACAGGCCGCTGCTATCTGTCGTGCCGCAGCCCTCTTTACCTTAGCTGGAATTGAGCTTATAGGACAACAAGTTATGGCCTCAAATGATTGGAACAGAATAGGCAAAGCATGCTGAAGTCCAGGAGACCGTCCATTGTGGAAGGAAACTTTGTTTTGGATTGTGTGTGGATCAGGCTATGTGCTGTGAGAAGAGGTGTGTTAGCTGGGGCGAGCGCCTTTGTGGCCACAAATAACCAACTAAGCTTTTTTTTTTTTTTTTGTCTTCTTGAGAGAGGGTCTCGCTACCCTCTACCAGTTCAGGCTGGTCGTGAGCTCCCTTTTGTAGCCCAGGCTCGTCTTGAACTTGCACCGATTCTCCTGCCTCAGCCTCCCAAGTGCTGGGATTACAGGCATGCGTTACCACACCCAGCAAACAACTAAGTTTTGAATGGCAAATATATGAACAAACTAAAATAGCTGCCACAAGGGCTGGGAGGGAACTTCCTTCAAAGGGTGAGACGTCCCTTAATCTGGCCTCAATCCACGAGAGTCCTGATGAAAACTTTTCAGGGTTTTGTGGCACAGCTATTGCAGGATGGCGAGAGGACTGTGATCAACTCAGACACTGACGAATTACTTGTTCAACAACTGGCCTTTGAAAAGGCAATAAATGGTGTAAAGAGGTATTATGAGCTCATAAAAATGGGCAATGCTGCCTGAGACGGCTCAGGTTTGTGCAGCAGTGGACCCTCACACGTAGAGGGTCTGCGTCAGTCGCAGCTGTCGCCCAGACCATCCATCCACAGACCAGACGAAAAGGAAGCCACGAGGTTACTTGTCTCAGCTGTAGAGTGGGGAACATTTTGCCTGAAATTGCTCTGTTTCATTGGTCAGCACAACACACCCATGATTTGTCCCTTCAAAATAGCCTTCTAGTGTCTGTCAACGCATAGATGAGGGTATCCTCGGGCTAGTGGGTGCACATCGGTGTAGTGGTTGATACCTTGTGTCAACTTGGCTGGATGACTCAGCTGCCCGGCTCCCTATTGGTGGGAGTCCCACCCCGGAGTACAATTGATTCCTCCCTGGAGCGTGACTAGGGCCTTCCTAGGATATGATTGGCTCCTCCTTAGAGCGGGATCAAGGGCCCATACTGGGGTATGGTTGGTTCCACACTAGGGCACAATGGGCCCACGTCAGAGTGACTGAGACTTTTTTAAGGGCTGAGGAAGGAGTCAAGACTTCACTTCCTCGGAGAAGCTTCAGTCTTCGCTTTCAGCCTGGACTTCATCATCTGACTTGCAGCACAGACTCTTCAGCCTCCAGCTTGGATCTTTTGCCATCTGTCGCAGACTCTTCAGCGTCCATCACAGACACTTCAGTCTTCTATTGCAGACCCATCAGCCAACGGATAGAGACTTACACGGAGCACTGCAGTGAGTTTCAGACCTCTGGACTGCATTCTCCAGTCCAGAGCATGCAGACACCCTCTGCACGCTTCCTCATCTGATGCTGTGGCTGACTATTCTAAGCCAATCTTGTAACTCCTTACATATTTTATATTTTGTGTTAATATCCATTCCTTGTATTATATCTGTTCTGTTCCTCTAAGTAAAACCCTGACCAATACAATCCATAACTGATATGGAAAATTGACACATCCCAGGAAACTTCCAGTATTTCCTGTCCTGAACCTGCCAAAAAATGGGGGTGCTTTCCCTAACTCTTCCTCAGCCCTGCACTCTGCTGCCGAGCACATTTCTGACCTCTGGTGAGCAACGAAAGAGACTGGTGGCTTGGACTTCCGTCCCTCCTCCAGACTCTGCTAACTCCTGAAATGGGACCTCAGGCTGTTCATACTAGAGTTTGTGGACCTTTGCCTCAAGGAACAGCGGGACTCAACATGCTGCAGCAGTCTCCTTTTATTTTTTTAATGTATATTTTTTATTTTTTATTTATACATTTGGTGCAGGGTCGGGCTATGTAGCTCAGACTCATAGTGATCCTCCTGTTTCAGCCTCCACAGCACTGAGATTACAGGCATGCACTGTAATCTATGCCAAGTCTCAGTGGCCAACACAGCATGCCTGTGGTGGGGCCAGCACAGCATGTGGTGCCAGGGATCGAACCCTGGTCCTTGTGCTTGCCAGGCAGGTGCTTAGATTGCCGAGCTATCTCTCTGGCCCCAGAAGTCTTATTTTACTTTTTTTTTTTTTTTTTTTTTGCAGGACCAGGGTTTGAACTCAGGACCTTGCACTTGTCAGGCAGGCACTTGTTACACCGAGCTATCTCCCCAGCCCCTCCAGAAATCTTATTTTAAAAGATCTTCAGGTTTTCCTGGTGTCAATGACACTGATTATACATGGAGAATCAAAGTTATGGTTCAGCCTATCCAACCCACTGTTCAAGTCCCTCCAGTCTCTCCTAGCACTCAGCTAGTCTTTTTCTTTTTTGTATCTTGGATTGAACTCAGGACCTTGTGTTCACCAGGTAAGTGCTTATGCCACTGAGCTATCCTCCCAGCTGGTCATTCTTCCCTTGAAAGAACTGAAAAATCTTTGAAACTGTCTCATTGTTATTTCTTATTAAAATTAATAAAATTTTCAATAATAAAAAGAATTGAAAAATCTGTAAGTGGGCTGGGGAGGTAGCTCAATGGAATGAGAGCTTGCCTGGCAAGCACAGGGTCCTGAGTTCAATCCCTCGTACCACAAAAAAAAAAAAAAGTCAGGCATAGTGGTGCACTCCTGTAATCCCAGCCCTTGGGCGGCTGAGGCAGGAGGATTGGTGTGAGTTCAAGACCAGCCGGGGCTACAAAAGTGAGCTCAAGGCCAGCCTGAACTATATAGCGAGACCCTGTCTCAAACAGACAAAAAAAAAGAAAAAACCTGTAAATACAAAAGAGGATCCAAGGATTTGGGGTCTTTGAATGCTTATTGGGTTCAGCAGATTAAACAGAATCATCCCAGGATTGATTATTGAAGGAGAAATATTCAAAGGGGCTTTAGGCATGGGTGCTGATGTCTCGGTTATTGTCCAACACCATTGGCCTATGGCACGACCCCTGGATGTAGCAACTACAGATTGACAGGTGGAAAATGTTGGGGGGTTTTCCCCTAGTAGAAGTGCTAAATTTTTACCTCTGTAAGGTGCTGAACCCAGAAGGATTCTGAAGGCCACTCTGGACGTTGTTCACCTCATGATTTCCCACTGCATATCAGTCGACCTATGGTTTGTGCTGCATTATGGACATGGGGCCTCATTCAGCAAGGCCTAATTCTGGTGACTCATCAGATGTTATCATAAAGTTTCCTTCCCACTCAAGGGCTTGGTAAAAACAACCAGGGAAGGAGAGAACCTCCTCCAGTTATCTCTGAAAAGGGCCATTTTGGCACAGGTCACTCACCTCCAGATTTTCAGGAGGGGCCTTGATTTCTTCTCTGACCCCATGGATGGTGTTCAAGATGCCTTGGATATCTGATGGTATGTTTGGGTTGATTAATGGGCCCTCCCTCAGGAGTAGCTTAGAGCAGTTCATCTACTGGTTAACGTACAGATGATGACAGGGCGCTTAGACTCCTCCAGTAGTCCTTGCAGTACTCCAATTTGCATTATAAAAAAGAAGTCAGGAGAGTGGAGATGATCATAGGATTTCTAGGCTGTTAACCAAGCCATGGGACCCATGGGAGCACTCCAGCCAGGCTTTCTCAGTCCCATAGTTATTCCTGTACATTTTTCCTCTTGGTGATTGATATAAATGATTGCTTTTTGGGGACCACCCACTCAGGACCCCCCTCCTGTCCCTCTCCTGGACAGGAGCTTTCTTTCCCCAAATATAT